>UZAF01018628.1:0-28222 GCA_900617895.1 Haemonchus placei | reverse complement strand
TTTCAGCCGAGTGAAGCTGCCTCTTTTCTACCTATGGGCCATCACTCACGCCATGGAGCATCGTGTGCCCCACCACTGCCCGGCACATGTTCGTTCGAGCGTCCTCGAGCACCGACAGTAGCAGAGAATACCGGAGGACTCCCTTCACTTCATCCATGCCGCATCTACTTCAGCTTTTATAGCCTGGTCTCCGCTACTTTCGGCAGCCAGATCTCTTCAGATATCGGAAGCCTTGAACCCTTTCACTCTTTCGATGGCTTCCACGAGACCGTCCCTAATTGACTCCCTGCACTCCGTGTGAAGAACGATTTCCCCATACTTTCTGGAAGAGGATAAACACCAACATCTCCTAAGCTCGCTCTCATAAGTATTGTGTGGACCGAATAATCATTCCAAGGCTATGACTAGGGTGGGAAATAAATCGCATGGCGACTTCTGGAAGGGATAGGGTGACGACGCAGAAACCTTTTTACTTTTTCCCCATGCCACCAGCTTAACTTCGAATGAATGCTTTATTTTTTTACGAAATAGGAATAGGTGGAAATTGCACAGTTGAAAGGCAAGACTCATCAATGAAGAGTTTTAGACACGTTCCGTTCTGGGTACATGATGTTGTGGACAAACTTCTGGGAAAGTTCTCAGACGGTAGGTTACTCGATAGGTGGGGAAATGGTTTGACAAATAAGTTTTGTGAAGGGAGCAGTAACGCTTGAAAAGCAGGGAGCAACTCCCAGCAAAAATTCCCACAACAATAAACTGTGAGTCTTTGATTTTAAGAGAAGAAAACGAAGCAATAGTAAGTCAATCAGGTTAGCTTTACACGGAATGTGTCTTCAAACAAAATTCAAAATGAACTGAGGAAAAAAAACAATAAGCGGCTTGAAAAAATCATACAAAAAGTACACCACATTTAAGTTAGGACATATTTTGGGACATAGTAATCACTAAAGATCCTATTGTTAGTGTAGATAGAGCACTGGGCAATGAGGTAGGAAAAGAGTGGAAACGGGAATGTTGTTTAGTGACAACTCCTGGGATCACCACCACAAGAGGCAAATTGTTTGACCCGTTCCACAAGACTATCACTTAGTCCATGCTGTTTCTTGAGCTCTTCCAGCTCTGAGAAATCTGTGTATCCAGCGCAATAGGCGTTCATCTGAAAGACCAATTTGGTTCAACATCAACGTTGGAGGACAGGTAGTTTTTTCAAAGGGAGGACGTTTTTAGAGCGCGCTTAAGGGGCGTGGCCTTTGAGTGGGCGGGGTTTGCTGACCCGGAAGGTCGGTGCTCACCCAGAAAGAATTGTAAAAAGAATTTCTTATACACTTATCCCTGGCTGGGACACAGTATCGAAAGGAGTGACCATGGATGCGTTAACTTTTCGGATCGAATCGGCACTTTGAGCCCTACATTGAGAGCCGCTGTTCAGAAAATTTAACCTAATGGCCTAAACTCTTGTTCATGGTCATGTGGATAATGAGTATCTCAGCGCTACTGTCTGCAGTGAATTACATATGGGCGGGGTCTGTAAGACGTAAGTGGGATGAGCACTTTAGGCCTCCACTTCCCCAATCATCTAGAAAGGTGCAGATGCAACCAAGTAGACTTCTACTTTTTACCTACTGTTTGAGAAGCAGTGATAGTAGCTAATATGTTCTGAAAGAGTTCGGGCGTGTGAGTTTCGAGTGATTTCCAGGTCCAGGAAATTCGAAAAATCATGCATACCTTGGCAGCCAGGACGGAATTGGCGACTTGATCATCAGTTAATTTGAGCTGGAAATAGAGGTTGTACTTTGGCTTTCAGAAAAGGAATTTCAAACTGGTACCCACTTCATTGAATATATCATGCCTTTGTCGAAGCCAGTATTTTTGGTGGTAGTCCTCTGCTTGGTAGAACTTATCCAACTTGACTACATACGTCTCTATATCACCGTACTTGGCCTGGAATCATCCAGAAATTTCTCGACTATGTGGCTAAGATGATTATTAAAGTAACCAACGAACTTTGGCCTGAGAATACGTCAACTCGGCGATTTTCTTTTCATCTTCTGTCTCATAAAGAATCGCTGACTGATATTGCTTTTTTCGTCTTTCAGCTGGGTTATGATGAGACCAAAAGAAGTCGAGTACTTGGCGATAGGAGATCTCGGCAGGATCAAACTGAACCTCGGTCACTTCTGGAAATGAAATTCGATGGAATACCCGCACTTCAATGGCCACAGGCAGTAACGAACCTGTATGATCACCAATATTTCGGTAAGTCGGGTTGACGGTAGTACCTCCAGCATAGCCTACTCGAGTCTTCTTCACGCCTTTCAACTATGAAAAGAAAACAGTTTAGTAATGAAAAGTAGATATGTGGGAGGAAAAAGTAGTTCTACCTTGGCAAATGCAGATTCTCCCCAGAAACATTGCATTCCCAGATAAGCACGAGATAACGACATTCTGAAGAAACGCTCTTTGACAACGTTAGACGTTCCGGCACCCATAATGTAGCGGAAACACGGAAGAGAACTTGGCAGGTGAGATCAATGAAACTTATTGTAAACAAGAAGCTGTAAACAATTAATCAGAAAGCAGAGGAAATCACCGGAGCCTTCACTGACATGAATAAGTTCTACCATTTCACAGCGTATGAAGAAATTATTGACCGGTATCGATTGGTAATACTGATAGATCCTCTGGCAAGACTCGCAATGACCCGATCTATTCTCCCAGTACCCGAGTCACATAGCTAACAGAGGAACTTGGTGGAAGTTACATGCCACTTTCCTATCAGCTGACTTTCCGGCGACAGCTGTCAGATAAGGTTTTGTAAGCATTTTACCAATTTATTGCTTAAGAACAAAAATGTTTTCCCTAAGAACTCTATCGAACTTTGAGTAATAGCAAATGGGTAGAATATAAAATTATTATATGTTAATGAGTAACAGGCATATTATAAGCATACGAATGGTTTCCCTGGGCAACATAGCAAGTGTGCTCGACGTCCGAAGTCACCTTCGTCTAAAATGCCAGCCCAGACTAACATTTTAACGAAAAATCGTTAATGGGAAATTCCATCTTTTCTCAGAAAGATTAGAGTTCGGTAGAAAACCCTTTGATGGATATAGGATAGCCGGGAAGGCAACGAAGGATGATGAAGAACTACCGGAGATAGGTACTAGAACCAGAATGGTATAAATAACCATGGGAACCCGTTTCCCTACAAAGATTTATTAGACTTCCGGGAAGTGATATCTTCAAGCGCACAAGAATTACGAGCAGTAGTACATGATCCTAACCTTCAAAGCCACAACCGCCTCTTCAGAAGTGCATGGCGTACAAGTTTCTCTTCCGAAAACTTCTGCGTGAGCCCCCCTTTCCTCTCACTCCTAGACACATTCTTTTGTAACAAATAAGTCAAATTAACACTTCCATAACAAATCTCCTCTGCCAATTATTGGATGAAATAGATGGGTGAGTTGATGAGTGAGGAAGAGATGGGGGAGGGGATGTGATCTTTGAAGTAACTTCGCTCGAAGGTTGAATGACATTAGAAGGACAAGGAGCAAGCAACAGGACAGGAATGGCTTGTTTGTGAAGCAATGTCGGTACAAGAAAATGCGGCCGAAAGCAAAAAGCTATGAGTCAGTGGTCAGTCGATTCGCGATCTAATCGGACGATAAGGCGTAAAGTTTCGCGTGAAAAACGGGGGCAAATATAATTATGTTCCAATGCGAATATTGTCGGCGTAAACAAAAATGGACCATTTCCCATATTTCCCATACAAAATAGGCGTGAGAACGTAAGCAACCAGAATAATGGGTCCATGAGTTTCAAGTAGTATATTGGTGTGGCTATTTTGAGCAGTGTAGCAGTACAGAAAAATTATTGATGTAAATATTTTGAAGCAGGTTTTCCACAATGTCTTATCTCTAAGGGCGGGGCTTTCACAAAATGGGTGGAGCTTGCACAATATGTGGAGCTCAGAAAAGTTTTCGAATTTCCTTCAGGAAACGAGATTGTAAAGAGCTTTTCCATTGATATCTTTGCTTTTGGCTTGAACTTTTGGATGGTGAAATGCTGAGAGGACTAAAAAAAAACAAGTACAAGTAGAATTTCGTCTGAAAAAGATGATAGCAAAGATCGTAAACGATTAACTATGCCGATCAGCAGGAATGATGACAATTGATAACAATCGATCAACCCCTTTCCGATATCATTGTGCGTCTGTCGTAAACACTATGTCCAACCTGTCTCTTCTATGTGAAAAAAAGATTAAGATTGAATGGTAATGGAGTTGTAAGCGTTTTCGAGTGAATAAGAATGTCCAACATCCTATCCGGCACAGCGCCACGCTTATCTCTCTTATCAATACAGTTTAAAGCGTGCAGAGGGACCATTACGGGATGCGCCGTGTTCTCGATCTCCGTTCAGAATCACATGGGGTGATTCAGCAGGCTTACGTAATTATTTTAAAGGGTAGGTAGCTCGGTTTAAGAGCAAAAATTTGCTCAGACTTCGTCTTTTGTCATTTTCAGAATTCTTGCTGAATACTCTTAGCGTAATGGATGAATAAACGAATAAACAAGAAATAAATAATGTTTTTGACACAGATGATTTCGCAGATCTGCGTGGTCCCCATGGATCGCTCGGGTTATGGCAGCGCCCATTTCCACTTGTCGTTTGTCGTTCGTTCATCCCCCACCCCCCTCCGCTCGCTCCCCTACCCTCTTCCCCTACCCTCCCCTCTCACTCCTTAATGAACCTTGGTGAACTTACGACAGGGCAAATGCTCAAAAACATTCGAATAGAGATGAAAATGAATCTAAGCTGTAATGTATTAACTACGGTCTACGATAGGGTCTGAGATTGGCGAGCAAGCATCATTTACATAGAGATATGGGCTGGCCATCTTCACCTTCCCCCTCCCCCGCTAGCTGCACCGACTTATCCTGTCCGACTAATCAAAAGCGATGACTTCATTATCGACTATCGACCGTAGTTGTTATTGTTGACTGTCGTGCATGGAATTTCTGTAGACCATTCCTTTTGAATGCTACTTTGAATAGGGATGCGTCGCGGATGCATGGCGTGCCTACATAAATTGGCAGCCCTATCATACTCATTCGACCAGTATTCACCGTACTCGCTTTGCTCAGACTCAGCATTTCAACATTTAATTACCGAACCCTGTCCCCTATAAGAATGATTCATCCCAAAATTCTCTGACCCCTTCAAGAGCGACGAATTTCTCGAAGAGCCACACGAAGCATATATTCCAGGTTAAAAAATGTTCTTGGCACTGATGCATTGTATGAGACTATAGCTATTTTATAATTCCCAAGCAAAGCATCTGGTTATATAATGATATCAGAGAGATTATTCGACAAGCTATCTTTTAAGATTTTTCCATTAATTTACCTTTGAAAGTGAAATTCTATTCCAAAATTTGCTCAGTCAAGTGAGTTGTCCTTGTAATATTTTTTCGAGTACATATGAACTTGGATGGGGCTTACGATTCTATTCTATGAATTTGTTCGTTCAAAATAAATGAATCATGTTTAACTGAAGGAAAAGCATTGGAAGGAAAAAAAAGGAAAACTCGTCCAGGTGCATCTGTGATCCAAATTTATCAACACATAGACAATGACCCCAGAAGAGAGGAGTATTAGCGGAATTCGTATAGATAGAAAACCACATGAATAGCAAGAACTTTTTCTTTTATGATCGATAAGTTATGAATGAATAAAAGGGAAAAATGTTGGGCTGTGGCTGAGTCAATGCGAGTAGGAGCTCCAGTCGATACTCAAGTACACAAGTAGGTGAACTGGGATAGGATTGCGAAACCATCCAAGTAATTGAAACTTCACCTTTTCCTTCGGCCTGCGGCTTCCGACATATCGACGACTCACTTTTCGGGAAGATAAAAGCAAATCATTAAAGCCTATTTCTGAATCTTTTGAATCTTCCTTAAACTCGATGCACTAAGCAATTGAGGAAAGAGGAGAGCTAGGCTATGTTGACTCAATCTCCTTGTGTTCATGTACTTTCTAAATCACAAGTCAATCAAACTTTATACGATTAAAGCGCTCCTATTAAATGAGAGGAGCAACAAAACTTATGGAAAAGCCGTATTATCACGTGTGTGCTGTGTAATTTTTTGCACGGTACTGTAACAAGCGCAATTACGGACACTGCTATCGATTTACGACTCTTTGAATTTTGCAAGACTTTTTGTCTTGATTTCAAATTCCTTTAATTTGAAGTTTTTGGAACTTTTCGTATGGCATCGTGGTCCCACATGGGTGAAGAAGGTATCGATCGTTTGTATTTTGGACTTTGCCTGTTCCAAGATGTGACTGGGTGAATTTCTACAAGTATTAAGTGAAGTTTATTAGAGTTGCATATGACATTGCGTTGTAATCTTTTGAATTATGCGGTCATATTGTGGAAGATATCTAATGGAACCACACTTCTTGCCTTTTGTTATCGTGATACATTGTAAATGCTGCTCGATAAAGTCGTTTGGAAGAAGTGGAAGGGTAGGGCCAACTTTTTCTGTGCAGCTGTTACTCGAAAAGTGTTTCGAAGGCATTACCCTCTTGGCATTACCTGCTCGATTACCATCCTTATCTTACCATGTTATTCATGAAAGCTCATTGTATCCCATTTCTGAGGCATTGGTGCAATTATTGGAATGAAATGAGACTGAACAAGCTTGCAAGGCATCGTTCAATTTGAAGCGTTGTGCCGCAAAAAATGTAATGGTCCCACTGAGACTTTGCACTATGTGGGTTCATCCTGCTTTCATTACCAGGAAATGTTCGCTTTAAGGTACCGCTAGTTCTCTAGCACTCTATACTTTTGTTTACATTACAGGACGACCCTGATCCTGTCGGAATGCAGATCTCTGTAGCTCATTCCCTAACACTCCGCTCCTTTCTTACCATTTTTTCTTTCGTTGCCCTTTTTCATCTCTGACAGCTCGGGCCTTTCGGGTGAAGACAAAGTTTTCAAAGGGGTAGGTGTAAGGTCTTACAGGGGCAGGGTAAACTAAACGTCTGTATCGTATCAAATAAACTTTCCTATGTTCTCAGATCAAACGCTCAGCGTGAGAACTAGCTTACAGTGATGCTTTGTTTATTTGAGGGACTTGTCATTGCTGCATTGTTATTGAATTTGTTAGAAGGGAGTCTTTACCTATGCATTCTGTAGCACAGGCATAGACTGGGAACGACATTCTGCCCGTTCATATAGCTATCTCCTCCCAGTGCAGCATTTTTGTGTAGGCTGAATATAGCTTGCTCGCATCCTTCATGCCGTTTTCTTGTTTGCTTTCTCATGAACTTGATTTCTTCTATGGGAATGTAACGATTCTTTTCGAATATGTCTAATGCGAACAATAGCTGGCTCCCACTGTTTTTCTGTTTATTCATTTTCATAAATCATTGTTCAGTAAGGTGTTCCATTGTGTCTTCGTTAGAGGTCATTGGGCTGTTCTGTCTCTTCGAATAGAGTTCGAGCGATTTTTTTTCTGAGCACTGTCGATAAGGATTTTGTTAGCACGATAATAGATTAGAACAAAAAACTGGAAGAATATCAGCAAAATCTTAAATATTAGTAAAGAAAGCGGAATCAATCGTAAGAAACTTCCATTTTACTCGTTTTTGAAGCTTACCGGGGTGTTTTTTGCTTTTGGAAAACCTTTCGTGCGTTCTTACAATTTAATCAATCGGCATGACGTTCTAATTGCTGCTAGCATATTGTTTTCTTCTTCTTTATATGTTCTCCCGTGCCGCTATACGGGTCAGGAGCGTTCTGCTTCGACAGAGGCAATGGGTGCGATATCGTACTACTGCACCTACGACTACAGCAACCGGTAAGCCGATCCATACACCGATCAGACACTCCATTTATTGACTTTTCTGTATATCGTTAACATTTAGATGTTCAAAAACAAAAGGATGACGATATGTTGGAAACCATTGACATCGAAGACCTTCCCCGAGCTCAAAAACGGTTTGCGAAGCAGTTTGAGAAGGTGAGACCTCACGCTAACTTTTGAGTTACTCTTTCCCTAATTCTGGTATGCTCTTCTAGATCCGTTCAATTCATCCAGCATAACGTTTTGGCCTTAACCCCTCACTTCAAATAAGTTTCGGGACGAAGCAACTGAAAAGTATTAAATGAAGTGATTGTGCTGCTAGTGCTCTCGTGGCTCTTCATCCAACCACCCTTCCTGCTTGTTTTTTATTCTATGGCGAACCTCCCCGTTCACCTCAGAGAATTCTTATCGCTGCGTAGTAAATCATTGCCTTCGATCTTCCTTTTCTGGACGTTGGCTTTAATTAATGGCTTCTTTTTATTCCATTTTCATTCTTTTCTATATATCTCGAAGCATTACCTATCTATCTAAACAGCGGCACGATGCAAAAGAAATTGGCCGGCTTAGAGCTATACAACCTTGCGAACCTGAAACATTCTCTAACAGTCATTGCCACCGTATTACCAGTTGACAACCATCTGACTGTCGCTTTTGCTGCCACCACAGCTGCGTTTAACGATATTTCACCATTATCCAGATTACTTTTTGCATTGACATCGATGGGATAATAATTTAATCGGCCCCTGCACGAGCACGACCAATCAATTGTCAGAGTAGTAGAATAATCTGATGAATGCTTTTTCCTACTCGAATCCATCTTTTGATCAGAGAAAATGAGGAGTTTGTCGAACCTAAAATGATAAAATGTTAAACTGGTTACGTTCAGTTCGTTGGTGCATCCTTTTATGGCAATTACTAATCGGACTCGCTCAACATGTTTCATAGTGTTTCACTGAAAAGGTCGATTCTTTTGGAATAATTGTTCATGTACGTGCTGGCGTTTCCCCTTTTACAGTAAATGTAACGCTCCGTCGATGATGTGCTGCTAGTTCAGGCTGTGTTTGATTGCGTTTATTGTATGGGCGAAGAGTTTGGGCAAACATTGCTCATAGAATAGATCCGTATCGATTTTCATACATTTACAGCAGTAATTTCTATTTCATTCGATTTGCGGCCGAATTACGTTGTGGTTGGAAATTGACTGTCTCAAAGGTGTTTTCGTCCATCAACACCTATGTTTTCTGTCGAAGAACCTGTGCTGTTTCTGCCCTGATGTTGACAACACTGCGATGACTCAAAATTTTCGCGGCAAAGCATCACATAAGCGGCCCGACGAAAAGACTTTCTTTCGAAATATGAAAGTGCACTGAATTTCTAGAATGCTCTAGGAATTTGTTTGTCTTCTGAATCCTCTGATCTCGACATTTTTCTTCTAAAATCGAGTTGATGACTCCTTACGAAAATCAATTGCTAGGCGTCTTCTATCTCCTTGTTATGCTGTTCAAACCTAACTTCAAGCCCGAATAGGTTTGCCTATCCATTTAGTTCTGGAACTGGGTTTAAAGTCAGTGTAGCTGCCGAGCAGTTGCCCAATGCAGATAACCTAAAGTGAGAAGAGCTGTGATTAACAAGGCGCTGTTGTTTTGTATTTAGTTGAAGCATAACTTACGCCTAGACTTCGAAATAATCTATCCTGGATAGTGTGAAATTTTTGCTGGATTATTCTATGGGTCAAGATCTGAGTTCTATATAAAGTGTGTTAGTCTGCATTTTGACTAATGCAATTTCTCCTCAAATGACAAGGTAGTGGTGCTAGGCCGCAAAAACCGCGCTCCTGGCAGCCTCTCTGCGGGTGCCATCCATTACCCCTACCCCTCGGCCCCTTCCTACTCTCCTTAAACCGCCTTACCTCACACTGGGAGTGTTGTTTTTGGAATCTTCCGAATACCCTCAGAGACAGTAGCTTTTGACGATGAAGCAGTGGATGAGATTTGGTTGCAGGGTGGCTAATATTCCAAAGAATCAATTTTCACCAGCGACTAGACGGAAGACCATCGGAGAAAAAGGTCGTGGAATTGAACATTGAAAGGCTACAATTCAAAGATTCGATCAGAGACTTGTTTGAAAAATACTTTTTTGAAAGACCACCGTTACCGAGATTAAGGGGATTTTGTGAAAAGTAATAAATGCGCGTTGCCATTGTTTAGCCCTGTTTTACCATTGCTACCTTTATTTTTCCACACAAATGTCGACAACCTAGAAATGCGTGATTCTTTGTTTACTGACACCATGTTTTTATTGAGCTTCGTGACCATTTCACTACATCTTCTCAACAGTTTTCGATTCAGGTAAACGAAGAGCGAATAAAGGAGCTCTTTGCGAAGAATTACAAAAACCACATCGCTATGGCGGTGTTGGTTTGCCTTGTCATTGGTATCTACTATTACACGATTCACGCCGTAAAGCAAGAAACGTTTCTCGAAGAAATCGACGAAGAAATGGCTGCAGAGCGACCGAGTACACATGGTCATTTACGACCGGCCCAAAAATCATAATGCTCAAGCCTCTATCTCGAGTCCTTCGACGAGGCCTTTTCACAATTGCTATCTTATCTCTCTCGTCACCATTTGCGAAACCTTAGACCATTTTTGTTTGTTTTGTAGATGTTTTTATGTTTCATATCGTTCGTGCTCGTATTGATCGATAAGTCAACGTCAGCAGTCGTTAGGAATACTTAGGATAGATATCTCGATTTTTTCGTTTGATTTGTTGTACGAGTTGTTATGATATTTGTTCTGATTAGATAAAAGACTATATGTTTTAGGTGAAACCTCCTTTGTGTCATGAGTACTGTGGAGGTTTCAAAGGCACCTGAAAAATCTCATGATGATGTGAAAGAGAATGCTCATCCGGAAAGCGCAGCGTCAGATCCCACCAGTGGTTCAGTGGAACAAGCGGGAAATCAGTCGGAGAAGAGTCATCCCATTTCAGAAAAGGTACCTTTATCTTGGAAAGTGTACATTCGAGCCAGAAAGGGTTGAGCTTCCGAAAGTCCATGTTGGGGAGAGACAGAAACATCGACCAATTTCTCTTGTAAGTTGATATTCTGCCTGGATAATTAGGGCAGTATAGTCATTTTTTCAATCACCATATGGCTGCTATTGATGCACTTTTACTGCCATCCAGAATGCGAGATATTTTTGCCCTTTCCCAGATATCTCCGTCTCCTCCGCCGTCATCAGTCGTGGAACCCACACCAACGTCAACAGTGAAGGAAGCACCTAGCAAAAATGAGCAAATGTCTTCTCCAACTATAGTATGTGAAG
This sequence comes from Haemonchus placei, assembly GCA_900617895.1. Classification (NCBI taxonomy): domain Eukaryota; kingdom Metazoa; phylum Nematoda; class Chromadorea; order Rhabditida; family Trichostrongylidae; genus Haemonchus; species Haemonchus placei. Next base: position 17,026 of record UZAF01018628.1, on the reverse strand, counting down.
ATCCAGCACCTGGCTCACCGCCGAGCACGTCGAGATCGAGTAAGTCGCCCGCCGTTAAGGAGCGGTCTCCAGCTCCTTCTCCAGCTCCCGTACCGCCGGCTCGAACAAAAAAGAGGAAGGTTAGTATTTTTGTCTCGTTCGTTTTTAACCCGATCAGTAGTTTAAGTTGAAGAGATTACTATTTGCTGGCTTTGCAGTGGTTTCATTTCTGGGAACGGTTTATACATATGGGTTTCCTTGATATGGTTTACATACTTCTCGTGTGGTTGGAATGTAGATTAAAAAAATCTCTCGTTTATGATGTATATAACAGGTCTAAGATTAGACCTGATGGCTGAGTTCCTGTCATCCGTTGTTAGCTCAATATAAGAGTAGTAAAGGAAATAGTCGCTGGCATGGATGTGCAAATTAGAAGTGGTTTTTTTTATTCCATCTCCATAATGGACGTAGACGCGATGACTGGATGCTTCGCGTCGTCAACGTGAACCGTATTCTAAACCCTGAACCGGTAACCGCATCTAATCTTTGATGAATAACCTATGCCCAAGGATGCTCATCTGAGTGTGATGTAGAGAAGGGTATCAAGATTCAAGTTTTGTTTACATGGAATTCAACGAAGAAAGCTGGTCAGGTGTAGCATGTAGTTAGCCTAGTATGCCTCATTTTTCATGAGTTCTGCGAGAAGTGGTTGTTCGATGAATGATTGCCAAGCCCAAACGATAGAAGAAGCGGCATCTCATTGTTCGGTTTTGATTTCACACCCTGATAGTGAGCAAAAGGAGGTGAAGCGCTTTTTACTTTTTGACTCAACAGTGGTTATTTAGCAACTATGTTTTAAGACAGTAAGTTATGGTTGTGAAGCAGCTACGATACTGTGATGGAGTTCTTCTTTGGGTCATGGAAGTTCTCACGAAGAAACTTTCCTTCGAGAGGGTGCATGAGAATATGGATAGATCAGTCTTAAAGTTGTAGGTATAGGATAAGATGTGATAGAGGCATGCTAAAGCAATGAGATTCGTCTAACAAAGCTGATGTATTTGACGAAAGCTTTGGAGGTTGTGCTGAAATTTTGGTTCGAAAAACGTTTGTGTTTCGGCAGACACTGTATAAATAGCCGGAACAGAGAGCCCGGCCGGATTCAGTTATGAAATCCAGTAGCTCACTTTGGCCTGAATGCGAGGCCTTTCCCCTTTGTAGTCTCCCTCATCAATCGGGAGCAGTCTCCCTGTGCTTTTGGCAATCGGTGAGCAGGTCTTTGCCGATTTTGTAAAAGCGTGTGTGGCTTAACAACGATGAAATGGGGAAGAACCAAGGAAAGCGACCAGCGTTTACTGACCGGGGACTACACCTCGGATTTGATCCCGCCCATGGAACACTGTTATCAGGTTGGTTTGGTCGAGAAAGGGCCAAATTTATTTGACGAACAGTTTTCTAAGCAGGCCGTCTATGATCGAAATAGGCAGCTTAAACGTCACGGTTTTGAATGGGGTGAGCGTTTGACGTAATTTAGATTAGAATCGATCATTACCAGTGACTTATTCGATCAATAAGAGATCATATTTGAAAGATAGTAATGTCAGGGTGATTACAGTAGATTTATTTCTTGGTGAAAAAGGTTTTTTTTCTGCTGTATATGGACATATTCAGATTAAAGCGACTTCGAAACGTCCGAAGGTATCTGAATGGACGTGATTTGTTGTGAATTGTGTTGTACAGATGCAAAACTAGCTTTCTTAGATGATTCAGGAAGCGTGGATCTGTATTTTAGCTAGTCTAGAATCTATTATATTTCAGGTCACCGAGCTTCGATGCTGCGAAGTGCGATGGTTCTATCGAAAAAACGAAGTTGATAAATGGATTAATTTCAATGGTGCGTCTAAATTTAACGATGAGTTCTTTCGGTGATGAATGGTGTTTATTTTCAGGAAAAGATTCGTTGTTTTTGGAAGCGAAATATCGCTCCGTATTTAGTATTCCATTGGACGAACAAATGACCGTTGAACTCCTAGAAAATGGCTTTACGTTTAGGCAATCAGTCGTGGTACTGGAAGGGCTTTATAAGTAAGTTATTTTATTTAAGATCAAATTGTCAGTCAATCACAGCTCTGAATTTTTGTTATTACTTTTGTTTGTCCAATCAACGAGCTTGTGGGTTTCGCTGATAACTTAATAGTATTGACGATTCGACGGTAATGGTTGGGTTGCGATCAGCGATAAATTAGCTGTGACTCTTTTTCAGGCTTCATGAGGGACTGAAGAGAGAGTGTAATAAATTTAAGGCGAAAGAACATTGTAGGAGTTAACTTGCCCTCAATGATGAATTGCGTCGTTCGTTCAACGTCGTTGAGACAGTTGGCGCGATTAACTCTGCGAGAAAGGGAAGGGTAAAGCGTGGAACCGGATCATTCCTTTGAGACATTAAGCCCCTATCGGCCAAAACGCGACTATGGTGCATTGGCTTTTGAGCAACGTTCTTTGATATATTGTCTTATTCGTTCCAGAGTGAATGATGAACTAACGAAGGTGGAGGCAATCTACTGGAAGGGAGATTCATGTGAAATACGAAGGGGCACATGGTTCTTCCAGGCAAGTACTTGTCTTCTTTTTTTGTATCTTCATATATTTCTTTGGCCACGAGACTACGTTTTTTTCTTTTTTTTCGAATTCTCCCTTATTTGAAGTCGAGTTCTCAATACTTGTTCAAGGATTGGCAACCGTTAGAACCACCAGTGGCTGAAGCGATCGAAGCTCACCATTTACAATACTTTAGAGGTCAAACTATTCCAGAAGGACTTACAGTGTTTTCCGCAAAGGAAGCCAGTAATAAACCACGTTAGTTTTGCTTCGTCTTATTACATGACCGATTTGCTAGCAGTATCGACCAAAGTTACATTCCAGAGTTGACTGAGTTACAATTAGAAGGAATGGAGATTCGATGGAGCTCTGTTATCGACGTATCGCTCTCGTTCAAAAGGGGAGCCATATTAAGGTAAACTCATTGATAACATTGTGTCAGCTGTAAGTATGTGCTCGTAGAGGACGCATTCGTTGGTCCACCATTATGAGAGACTGTAGCCTTTTTTTCCCATTACGTCTATTTACTCAGGATACAAAAAAAGTGGTAGATATAGAAGATTTTGTTCAGTCATTAATATTGAAATAAGCAAGATCTTTGAAGAATATCTTCATATTGAAATAAGCAAGATCAATTGAATTTTTATTATTTGTTGATTCCCATCTCGCTTATAATCGTCTCGAACTAATTCGTTTGTTTTCATTACAGCATCTCCACGGGCGCTAGGTGACGTACTTGATTTCTTTCGCTTAGCGCCTTTTTAGGCTTGAGCAGTCATTCTTATATAGGTTTCAGTCAGATCAATTAGTTAGGTTCATGGCTGACCACTACTAGTTGAAATTTGGGCCGTATCAAGGAAAGAGCATTACATCAAAAACTTAATTCGATGAACGGATGGCCCTGGCTCGCCCGTCTCCGATTTGGGTTAATTACTTTAGATTTCGATTATATCTGCATGTCAAGAAAAAGCTATTTGTATTATAATTAATGGGGATCAAGAGCTAGCTATCAGGGCACGTAACCAATTAGTTTTGTACAGATACATTGGCTGGGGAAAGAGCCAAGCTTTGCGTCGTGGGTTCCACAAAGATGCGGAATGGGACGATGGACCAGCGGAAATAAGCCATCTTATACTCGTCGTTCACGGCATCGGACAGAAGGGTTACGAAAATCTCATTGCAGAGAATGCTCAGCAGTTCGTTCTTTTCCTTTTTCATTTTATAATTGTTTTAAGTTGGCAACCATACTTATTTTCAGTTTTCCTCTCTTTTAGAGTTCGGGAGGCTGTTGTTAGTGCAATAGAACGATGTTATCCTGAAGAGAAAAGTCGGCCGATGTTTCTACCTGTGGAGTGGAGATCGATTTTAAAGCTAGGTAAATTTTATTGCCTTCTTCCGTTGCTATGATTTTATTTCCAAACTGATTTCTTAGACGATGGTGTGACTGATGTCATAACATTGCCGAAAATGAGTAGTATGCGGAATGTTCTCAATAGCACTGCTATGGACATAATGTACTATCAAAGCCCCCTCTACCGTAGAGAGGTATCTACCTACTTTAAGGAAAACTCTCTTTTTGTCTCAAACGCTGATTAGAACAGTTAGTATGGAGTTTCAGATCATCAGTGGTGTTGTTCGTCAGCTGAATCGTATCTATACACTTTTTACGGAAAATAATCCGAGTTTTTCTGGTCCCGTTTCAATATTTGCACATTCTCTTGGGTCTGTTATCATCTACGATATTCTTCTTCGTTGGTCTCCTTTTCTGCTTTACGATAAATATGTTACTCATGCGATGGTGAGATATTTTAATCAGTTTTGCGGTGCTCTGTTTATTCCAGTTGCAACTGTTAAATTTCATATGTTAAGGATACACATTTGGAGGAGTGCACTGATCCTGAGAATAGAGAAGCTTTGAAAGCTTTCCAGAAGGCTAGAGATGTGTGAGTTTTCTTTCTGGAGGACAGGTTCGGATACATTTAGCATCTGAAGCTTTTTGTATTGGCAGTTCAGTAGCTACGTTGAAATTTCGTCGAGAGACTTGTCTGTTGACGAAATTGTCTGTTAAGTATTGTCTGTTAAGTATTTCCCGTCGATGGGGTCTTGAGTCACAAAAATGATTTTGAACACTCTCACTAAGCTGCTCTTCTTTCTATAAGTTAGTCTGTAGTCGCAAGCATTTTTTCATATAACATTACTTACTCATAAGGATGACATGGGTGAATCCGTCTCCTTCATTGTTTGACCTCTTTCATTAGATTTATGATGTTGCTTACGCTTGTTTCCCAATTTTTCGCAGTTTCAGTTTGTATGAAAAAATCGATGGAGGAATCAACAAAATGCTACAGTACAGTGATGAGGAACTCTTGTTCAAGGTCAGTGATCCGTTTATCCTTCTGTCTTTTCAAGTTTTATTTGTTCAAATGGCCATGCTTATGATTGCAAGAATTTGAATGAGAGTGTATATTTGGTTGGTTTAAGGTCAAGTATCTGTTCGCTGTTGGAAGTCCTCTCGCTGTCTTCCTAGTGATGCGCGGTGCGACTCACACTGATCTGTTGCCAGCCAAAATGAATGTGAGTAAAAGGCTCTGGGTCATTCAGTGCTGTTTCGGAACTAAATGCGAATCGTTCAGGTGGAGCGCATTTTCAATATTTTCCATCCTTACGATCCTGTGGCGTACAGATTAGAGCCAATGTTTATACCAGAGTATCGCTACATCCGTCCCATAAAGCTTTTCACCAGTCACGACATGCGTGGTATGGTTCTTCTACTCGAAGTTTGAATTTTTATTGTTTATTATGTTAAGATAACACTATTGGTAGGATTATGTTGGTGGCTGATTTCTGTCACAAGAAGATTTTTCTTTAAGCACGTGGTTCTTACGATGAGCTGCCATTGGATGTATATAAAAGTTACATGAAGAAGCTCAAAAATGAGGCGAAATCTAAGAAGAATAAATCGGTGAGTATGCGACAACTTGTCATTTCAGTAAAGTGTTATGGCTTATACCCTGGTTCGTCGCAAGTGATAATTAGGGCCTGACATTACCCTTTCAGCACAATATTGAGAAGTCAGAAATTTCCAATGAAAACCTAATGATACCTACGGAAAAATCGGATTCCGCACTGAAAACGGTTCCTTTTGCTCAGAACAGGATGGATTTGGTTTGCTCGTCACGTTTTTTGAACTGGGACCTTTACAATTTCCAATCTCTCGTGCTATCTTTCGCCAAGCTCCCATTCTCAGAAGCGATCATATATACTAATAAAAAATGCAAGAGAGTTTTGAATGCAAGGACCATTCATGCAGAGAGAGTTCCTGACCCCTGTTGTGACTGATTCCTCTACCAACATGTTCTCAGTGCTGCCTTCTTTGTAAATTATTCATTTATTTATGCGCTCCGATAGACGTGTCAAACCAACAAATGCACCAAGCGAGCCTAATAAGAGAAAACATCGAACGTGGAAGGGAACACGGTAGTACCAATATCGATCCAAACGATAAACCGAAATCCAAAAGTTGGAAACTGATAAGCCACTCCAACTTACTGTCTTGATCTGAATTTTCATGAAAATTTACGGACGGCGGAACAAATTGTTTTTTTTTTTGCTGAATTGCTCGTCAACCATATTCTAGAATTGTATTCATTTTCAGAATGATGCCCGGAGTGGGGGTGACGACGATTTGGACGAGGAGGACGATTGCGACTCGGATTACGATGCCAAAAGTGGATGTAGGGTTGTTTTCCGAATTCTTCTATAGTCTGCTGAAATCTTTAGAGGTGAAAAGGGGTGAACATTCCTACATCAGATATGCAGTTGTTTAAGACTAAAGGTAAATCGTTTAGCTGTTCATAACACTGGACTTTCGAAGGGTAAAAGCGATAACCTTGTTTACTGGCTGTAGGGAATTGCGCGGTTTCTTACTAGGAATTCCAGCACCAACGATTTAAGTAAAATTCGGCAGTGGCTTCTCAGTTTGCTGCTTTTACCACAACTATTTTGTCCTTTTTTCGTATCGTCTCAGTTTGCTTACGCAGTTGTTAGAAGTAGTGCCTGTAGTTGAAAAGCATCCGTCGAAATTAGCACTCACTGATAAGCTTAATTTTCATTTCAAGAGTCAGGTATCCGGTCCAGGTCTTTTTTCTGAATCTCGCCTCCCATATAGAATGAAAGATTATCCGAAATTAGAATCGGTTTGTATAAAAGTTATAAATAACTTCGGTATAAGATCCAGTTCGAGTTTCCTACTTTGGAAATGAACACGGAGAAAAATTGGTGACGGTTATGAACTGCACTTCTGAGGGTTAAGGGCCTTGGCTTTGGGCATGTTCTAGCTTATGATTTGGTGCTCTGATAAATCACTAGAAAGATCGTCTGACTGTCGAGGAGAACCCTCCTCTTAGGCTAATCTTAATTATTGTCTAGGTACTTTTACTTATTCGTAAATGACCAGTAGTCCAAAAGTTTGTGCGCAAAATCATCTGTTCACGAATTGCCATTCGGTTTCGTTTTTGTCTGATGCTAATGCGATATACTTTGCGATATGATTCTCTAGATATCTATCAGTGTAAGTCGTGTTATTGCTGAAGGATCAACATATCTTTTGTGATAGAAGTATTTCAGCACATGCCTCTGCTCCAGCTGGCAAGTTTGATTGTAGTGTATCCATTATTGGCGGTTTTTATCAGCTTTTTAGTTCTGCATGCCGCCTTTGTTCCCGTTTTGGGTGTTTAGTTAGACCTTTCCCCCGCTCTTTGTGCCCTCAATGAGTGTTCTGCCGTTCCACCACTCCACTGTGTGGGATTGTGTCGAATTTGGTGTTTCTAGCGCAGCCACATCTCTGCACTCAGTTTCAAGCCTTTACTTAGGAGTTTTTAGGTTCTTCTCCTCGGTGCGTAACGCCACCTGGTGACGGAGCCTCCATAGAGAAGCCAGCGAAAAAGGGTTGGTTCTCTTCTTTCACCACTGCCGCACCTAAGAAGGCTGCCATACCGGCAGCAGCTTCATCCGAACCGACTGTCGAAGTGGCGAAGGAGGCTGAGGTAAGAGTTGATGTTTGGTACTGTTCCCGATGATAATTTTTTTCATTCGCTCGATTGTGTATCAATATTAATATTATTTTATAATTATATGGTGTGGTTCCCGATGGTATGTGAATTAAATGCTTTCAGTCAGAACTTCCTCTAGCTGATCGCCTGCTGGGTAGCGGTGTCCGACCACCTCATCGGATGGATTTCCAGTTACAGGTGATTGTTGTACGCTTTACATTGGACTTCATCGAAAAAGTCATTTGAGTTGATAGTTATTTCTCCACATCCAGCTTTTATTTCTTTTTTTATGGTTGGTTCAGCTTAATTATAACATTTGAAGACAAATTCTTCATTGGTTTTAGTCGTAACGGCAGTGCACTGCAATATTCCAATTTCAGCCAGCTCTAACGGATAAGAGCTATTGGTCAGTGCTGAAAAGCCACTTCAGCTATTGGACTAATGCTGACTTGGCCGTTTTTGTGGCAAACGTCCTACGTGGGGAACAACCGACGAAAAGTCATGATAATGGTGTGGGTCAAGCCGAAAATCACTCCCAGGCTAACAACAAGTCACCTCTGCCACCATAGTCGTCAACAGCGTAAAGTTCGTATTCGGCACTGTATTCATGTTCTTATAGCAACTTTTTTCTCTTTGACATTACTTCATACTCGATATACTGTACACAGTACTGACCTTTCTACACTATCTTTACCCTTCTGTCTGTATTCATTCTGATGTTATTGATGATGGATCTTTATGTACCCAGAAGTCATCGTTACCTTTTTCTCTCCTTACTCTTGTACAAATTTGAAGTATCCCTGTTATATCACTATTGTGCGAGCTGTGAATGCGCATCTTTGCCTTAGGCTTAAAACGTGAAGCTCAGATGATATGTGGCCAATTCATTTTGAGGCAGCTATCGTCTTTCCATCTGTGCTCTGCGTCTTCGCCGTCCATTTAGTTTGTAATTCTTGTCGTAGTTTTTATTTTCTAGTCCTAGCTTGCAGTTTATAGTCAATTTTATGTGGTGGGACCAAGGAAGCAGGGGAAGTGGCCTGTACGGCCGCGACAACCCGTCAACGACCAATGGGGCGCGACCGCACGCTTCTCTGGCCTCCATCTTTTTACACCTTTCTGCGCGAACTGGACTGCACATAGTTGTTTCCTATATATATTGAATAGAAAGTGGTTTTCATTTTCACTTACTTGGTTAGTGCGGTCCGTAAAATCCGTAAAATAACGTGATTGATTCGTGTAGTTAAGTTGTGTAGGTCGTTTCCTAACTCATTCCTTTCCTTTCATTTTAGAAGTTAAATCATTCCCGGCAATCATTACATGGTACCAGCTTTTATTTCACGAGTTCTTCATTATAATCTTACTAGAAGAGCTGTATTATTGTTTTATGGGTGTTCTGAATTCCGATTTGTTCCGATATCGTTAATGTTTTCGTAGTGATTACGTTTAGACTATATTAGTGCATACCAGCCGAAATTATCATTTTAATTTGAATATAAAAGCTTTTGAGTTATAATGTGCAACCTATACGAGTGTGTGTGGTCTATACCTTGACACTGAAGTCGTACTGGTTTTCAATTAAAAGTTATTCATGCCGAATCCAACAGCTAACATTTGATTTGGTCCGCGATTATGTGGCCTGCTACTGGTTAGTCTGACTGATGGATAGCCTAGTAGTACGGAACTTTGAGTTTTTCCTTCGGTTTGCCAGTACTTTGTACTGAGCGCTTACTGGGACCCATCGCAAACAGCACCGTGCTATTCATTGAAGGTAGCGGATCTCTACACCATCTCTGAGCACCACTATTAATCGAGAATGTCCATACAGCGGTGTCTAAGGAGTAAGTAGGCAGACTAGTTTTCCTAGATACGTGAAACGTCACTGGACTCTGTCTCAAAGGGTGCATTTATAGTAGTAGAAGCGCCTAGACAGCCGACGTCGGCATCAGAACACCGCCGACGTCGGCAATCGATATCTCATATGGCGACGGGACAGGTTAATGGATAAAAGGAAGTGTTCGTGGATAAAGTTCAGTCGTCTGAGTGTCTCTAGCGTTAGATGCTGTTTCGGATTTCGATTTATTGGTGGCCTAAGGCCGACTCCAGCATTGGGCCACCGACGTCGACGTGGCACTGTTCGTTGGCGTGCAGTACCGCGCTTCAGTTTCGCTACCCGAGCCTGGTATCTATCTATCTATCTGCCATTCATGTTTTTATTGCAGCTTTTTCTTTTAACTAAGGCATTTTGTGCCAATCGACGTACTGTGCGCAGTACAGACCGTCACTATTGTCAGTCTATGTCTGTAGTTGGGGGCGGAGGTGGTGTAGTGGCAAGTGGCGCACTNCCGAATCGATTCCCGCCTAGGCCAACCAAGCCTTCCATCCCTCCGGGGTCGGTGAATTGGTACCAGACTCGTCTGGGAGGATAAAAGCACAGACTTGTACATCGGCTGGCCACCGCAAGTCACTGTATAGGCCACATACGCACTCATTACGCCACTACGATTCTGAATGGAAGTCGAGTGCGGGGGTGCATCCCTCAGACGGGATTGATTAACGCCAAAAACTTTATCCTTTATCCTTTATCTGTAGTTATTATAGTGTCTCGTATTACGAATCTTTACGTGCAGCTTATCAGTGTGTGGTTCATACTTTGTTACCAAATTCTTATTGATTGCTAATTACCAGTTGTTCGCACTCTGTCCCACTGCGGGCATGCGACATCTGTCCGTGATTCTGTGGCGTGCGACTGATTAACCTGACTGGTAGGCACCCGCGTAGTATAAACTGATTGGCAGTGTAGGAGAAGAAAGTAATTATGTCAAGTTGTGCGTTTATAGTACAGAACGCTGGTGTTTTTCTGATGTGCCAGCACTTCTTTGGAACGCTAACTACTAGGACTGGTCACAGATAGTTCGGTGCTACTCACCAGAGGCAACGGATTCTCGCACCTAAAATTGAGTCTAGGTAAACTTCCTTCAGATAGGTGTCTTCATGGTAAAAAAGGCAGGCTAATGATGCATCGGTCAACCCTGTCCCAGTAGCTGCATTCATAGTACCAGCTCCGCACGCCGATGTCAGCGCCAGAACGACGGCGTTGGCAATGGAACGCGACTTTTGGGCCGGCCATGAATCGATGTCTCGTAAATCGATAGCAAGGTGCAAACGGATAAAAGGAAATGTCTGTGGATGAAGTTTAGCCGCCCAGGTGTCTCCCACATGAAAATGCTATTTTACGACTTCGATTTCCTTGGTGGCTTGACCCTGACTCCGGATAAGACCAACAATTTTGGCATTAGAATGGCGATGAGGACGTCAGCATCGCCCTGTCCGAGGGCACCCAGTCTTCCTACCCTTAGGTAGTCCTGCTACTACCGCCATCTTTTCCTTCTTCATCATTATTTGTACCCATGAACCAATGAGTTTGGGTAGCTAATTTCAAAAACCGAGCTGTATGTATGGTCAATAAAAGCCTCGCGAATAGCTCTCTGATTGCTGTTTAAATGATACGTTTTACTTTCAGAAGTTTGCCATACCAATACCAATGGTAAGATGAGTTACCCGAAAGTTCTATGCAGACTGTAAAGAAGGACTGCTCCACTGTAGTTGGAACTCTCAGGTGGTGAGTCTCCTTTTGTTTATTTGTTTTTCAGATGAAAACCTACAAACATGAAATCACCCTATTTGTGACTACGCCTTTGCCGTTCCGCGTCATTTTTTTAAAGTCATTGGTAAGGCTTCAGTCTTGAGTGCCTGATATCATTTCCCTAGTCTATGTACTTCCCTCATTACTCCATCTACTCTGTTACTTGAGAATACCTAGTAAAATGCTCAAATTGGTCTGTCTCATCTTTATAACTTGTCATTGACCCTATATGACACTGGTAGTTTCATGCTTTGCACTTCTAAAGCAGTGGTTCGGCAATAATATGTACAATTTTATAAAATTATTAATGGCACAATCAGGGAAGTGAATGACTTCTCAGATTTTACTAACAATGAGCCAAAGTCAGGCCTTAGGGCATATGTGGCATGATCCCGTCGGAAAACAGCATAGGAATAACTCAAGGGGGGGGGGGGCTTGACCTTTGTTCGAAATGCTCACTGTCGTCAAGTATGCCCACTGATGAAGGTGCCAAACGGCTTTCTGGAAGTGCTAACGAGAGGTGGACCGTGTTGTGAGCACAGCTATTACATGACGGGCTGCCCAACGCTAACTCGTACAGCACCTTACCTCAGTAATGGGGAAGGTGGCGTTCCAATTCCATCCTCGTCACCATTCTCCCTTGAAGGCGAGAGTGGAGAGTTCCATATAGGGCCAATAGTCTAGGGTTCTCGGCATTTTTCTTTTGTTTTCTCTTCCGCCCATTGGCGCACTCGTTCGCATGAATACTGTGATTACATAATTTTCCAATCATGTCATCATGCCATCGCTGATTGTGCCTTCAAATAGCTCTGTTATCGCAAAAGTTCTATATAGAGCGAAGGAGCTTTGTCGACATCATTGACGCCTCCGGATCTGAATCGTTACGTTTTCGAGTAGGTCGCTTGTTTCCTATGAGAGGCAGTAATCGGCTGGGACCCAACTCCTTGTTCATCGCGTCGGCATAAAATGCGCTCGAATGTGCTCCTACAAGTATTCGACTGATATCTCGATTCGCAACTCGATTTCTTCCAAAAAAAAGTACAAACCCAAGCCTATCGATTCTTTCTTATCGAATGGTTGGAGAAATTGGATTACGTCCATAGTCACTGGCAACGGAGACAGTCTGAAAACCAGCTTCGAAAATGATTCAAACTGTTTCGAGCCTTTGTAGATGTCGCTCTTTGTATGGGATCGGTTTGGTCTGCTAATGAGCTTCGGGTCATTTTTTGAAAAAAGCCTACCCAGCTAGTGTGCAGATGATGGATATGGAAAAAGTGGCTCCAACATGATTACTGGGAAGTTTGATGAGGTGCAAAGCGACCGTAGCCAGTCCACCGCCCTGGCAGAACATCCCGACATACTGGGTGACTGATTGACATTCCTCTGGTCTCAGAACTAAAAACAGCGAAAGAGTCTAATGGCGGCGTCAGTTCAGAAGGTTCACTTACTCATCATATGGGCTCTGAGAAGTGATTCACAATCCTCTACACTGATCAAATGATAGAGACTGCGATCTACGAGATCAGCCGGATTGAAGCGTAGCACCTCACCGACCCTGAATTGTGGACATTAGGTTCGATTTTGAGTGAAAATGCACAGTTGAGACTTACCTAGCGTCACAAAACACAATACAGAGGTCGGGTGTGGTGCGAAGGAGGAATTGTTGGGAGCTCAGAGGTACCTGTAACTTTCCGTTTCGGGCAACTAACATTATGTAAAACGTCCGCAATGGGCTTACCTCCAGGAGACCTGGCCGGTCGATCATTTGTCCGCTCGCCAGAAGGATATCTCCTCGTACGACTCCGTTCACTGCTACGCCGCGCACGAAGCCAGTACAGAGTATCGTCTAGAAAAGGAATTTGGCCGATTAAACTGTCTTAGTCATTTTTTGGTATTTTTCCATTATAGGTGGCGACGATTACGATATAAGCGTGATATACACCTTATCCTACCAGGCCTAGAATAGCTGATGGGGGCTGGGCGACCCAGTTTAATGCTAACAATAAGTGGGGGAGGATTGGATAAGACGTTTAAAGGTAAGGCAGTGGTCCAGCTTTTTCCAGGATCATTGGCTTTCATACTAAAAAGGGCTGAATGGGAGAACTGATGTGAAACAGACAAGCACAGGTTACCGAAAGATAAAGTAACAGTTTGACTCCACTCTAGACCTATCGTCAGGAAGTACTCACTGTACTCGTGATGAGGATCAGGATTGTTCTACTCCCACAGTTTCAAGAAAAAAAGCAGAAAACGCTATTCAACTGGAAGCGTTGTGCCAAACATGCCTTGTATCCAGCATACATAAAACCACAGCTTCGTTTTGGCAACTTAGAAGTCATTCTGAGTGTGAACTGTGTAGTCGACTCGAGCCTAAAACAGTTTCTTTTTCTCCATTCGCGGACATAGTTACCACTTAATTGCACACTCTGAAGCTCATTTTACTGAATACTAGTTGTGGACACGTTCCATGGAAATGTGAGGAGTTACGGCCTGAACCGCTTCTTTTTAAATTTAACCTCATGTAATCTTTAGTAACTATACAGCTATTATTTTTCAACGTCATTATTCCATTACTACAATCCTTGTTTTTCGAATTAAAAAAATAAAATGAAGTAAGTAAAATAAAATAGGTGTCTAGAAGGACAGAGTAGAATGTTTTTGGGCGTTGATCAGTTCGGTCTGGAGAATGCGCCACTGCATTCGACTTCAATTTAAAATCGTAGTGGAGTATTGAATGCGTATATGGCTTATACAATGACTTGTGGTGGCCAAGTGTGTACAAGTCAGTGCTTTTATCCTCCCAGACAAGTCTGCTATCAATTCAGCGACCCCGGAGGGATGGAAGGCTTGGGTGGCCTATGCGGATACCGATTCGGGATTCGAACCCTTGACTATGCGTGTGAGATGGTACGCCACTTGCCATTACACCACCTGCGTCCTTCCGCAAATATGAATACCTCGAGCAGGTCTATAAATTATTTTTTTATATTTAGGTTTGAGCACTTCAGTTTTTTTCTACACCGATTCGGATGCAGTCGTAGCTCCTATTTATGCATTGACGAACTTCATCAGTTTCATTTTATGCACCAAATATGAATTGAAAGCCATTTAGATAACTAATGGAAGTCGAATGTTAAGCGATTTTGAAACTTTGCATTTTCGTTCACTTCAAGCTCTATTACAACACTTTTTTGGGGAAAAAAATCGATGGAGGAAATTCTTATCGGTTTTACTTGTGTGTGTAGCACTGCGGTACTCCGACATTAATGTTCATCACATGATTGAGCACGCAGAAATCTTCGGGATGTACGAAATCGCTCATACAGCAGCCAACCATCTGTACCTAAACCACCATAAGAATTGTTTTATGCGAGCTCTTCGATTCTATGTAAGTTCAGTCTGTCGGCCTGCCTGCCTAACTGCCTGCGAATATCTTAAACAATACCGGGAACATGCAAATAGACCCACTCTGGGGCGCCCATATTCAAAGCTGACTGAATTTAATGCGGTCCCCATCTTGGCTTGTGTAACGCATAAACGTATACCTGCGAAAAACCGAGATGGGTTGATACGGACTCGGTAATGTACAGAATATGGAATCGTTCATCCAATATGAAACAAAAACCGTCCAGTGCCTGAATCGCTCACTTGTAGGTCTGTACTTGACACCTTACTCAAGATAGATATACCTGAAGAATCAACGATGTGGTCTCTATGATGTCCTTCGAGAAAAGAACCTGCCGACTAAAATAATTTCGCATAGCTAAGTAAGTTGAGGCGACGCGAAGTACGGAGGTTCGATCCTGGAACTGTGGTATAGGGCTAGAAAACAAGTCTCGATGGAGATCGACCCACTTGTTGCTCCAGAATGGCTTTGCTGACTGGGAGAGCCTGTTTGAGGTTGTCTATCTCTCTAAAAATCACTTGTCTCTGATCCATCATAGTGCGCGATGTACCTGAAAGGCTAGGAAAGGAAGTGATGATGAGTTTTCGAGGGTAAGGCAGGGAATAATTGAGTTTAAGGTAATCAATCGGTATGAAAAACAAAAACGTTTCTTGGGAGATGGTGAGGTTGTCATTGTATGCAGAGACTGTAGAATAATTCGTCGAAGGTGAACGGCGAGCATAAATTATGCCGCTAGCAAAGAATGCTAAATGGAAGGCAGACAGAAGCATCGTCCCTTTCAAACATAGCTAAGCTTCGTGCGTTCCCCATCCTCGTACAGATTCGGGTCCTTTTGAGGTGCAAGTTGTTGGCTCCAAATGTTGAAGGGATTAAGGATTTCTGAGAGTTGCTCGGCTCGTACAAGTGGAGGAAATTGTAGTTTGTCTGGACTACTTTCTATAACCAGTTATCTTGGAATAATTCGAAAAAAAGCTCTGACATTCGCTTTTTTCAGTCTGAGCTCTTTTCCTAAGCCCTTTAGCCCGTGTGCGGTAGTCTTTACATAGAGTACCTTTGTTGGTTATCAATTGTTGACATTACTATATCATACTAAGATTTGACGTACTGTATCACACGCACGGTCAGGGGTTCGAACCTCTGACCGTGCGTGTGATACATGATCGATGCCCGCTTAGGCCAACCAAGAATTCCATCCCTCGGGGTCGGTGAATTGGTACCAGACTTGTCTGGGAGGATAAAAGCACTGACTTGTACGTCGGCTGGCCAAGTCATTGTATAGGCCACATACGCACTCATTACGTCACTACGATCTGAATGGAAGTCGAGTGCGGGGCGCATCCCTCAGACGGGATTGATTAAACCAAAAGCCAAAAACTTTATTCTTTATTCTTTTTACCTTTGTTGGAGCTCTTTTTTTGCCTCTTCCCGCTACAGGCGGCACCGAAAGTGGGCCCATCAGATGACAATCAGTAACCTTAGTCAGATGGCTCACTTGATATTTCACCTATGTTTATTCTGCAGATCTTTGGAGCGAGCCCATACTAATATGAAAAAAACGTCGAAAAATTGGTAGTCTGTCAGATGGTCTTGGAAGTAAACAGTAATAGTGAATAAACAGAGATGGAACGTATTCTGTGCTCCGAAGGATGAAAAATGGCCTCAGTTGTGCTGTATTCCATTTAATTCTGTTATTTTGATTGTTTCTCACCAAGAAGGAAGGACGGCTACTCGTATTCGGCTATGAAGTTTGGTTTGTCATTGAAGTGTCAGGAAGAAATACCTAGAAAGTAATACATGCTGTAGAAATTTGCTCTATTAAAGAATGCGGTTGTTGTAGGAGATTATCGGTCCGGGGATAATTTTTGAATAAGTCAGAGTTTTCCACCTTGACGCTTTGATTTTTGACGAATCGCTCAAGCGTTATGTAGTCTGAAATTTCATTGAACCAATATGAATAGCTCGGCATTAAACCCCTTTGGCTCTTTTTGCCTGGCCATTCATCTGTTGCTGGGTTTCGAAAGTTGATAAGAAGGTAAGAAGGGGTGCCTGTGCTCCGCCATATCCATTAGTTCGTGCACGCAGACCCTGAAAGTGATGACCCTATAATAGAAGATCTGAACCAAGGCCGGTTTTTTCACT
Source organism: Haemonchus placei (assembly GCA_900617895.1). NCBI lineage: Eukaryota > Metazoa > Nematoda > Chromadorea > Rhabditida > Trichostrongylidae > Haemonchus > Haemonchus placei. The sequence goes on along the minus strand of UZAF01018628.1, from coordinate 213 downwards.
AGTTTGATTTAGAAAATTAAATTGAAAATGTGTATTGAATGTAGATCAATTGATTATGGATTAGTTAATTACTAATTTTCAACTGAGCTATTCCACAGGTACGAATTTTGGCTATGAGAAAATGCTTTTGCTGATTGCAAGATGGTGATATTGAAAATATTTTGCCAAAAGGTGCAGTTTGAACAGCTGTATGAAGTTTTTTTACAAAAATTG
>UZAF01018627.1:9518-20138 GCA_900617895.1 Haemonchus placei | reverse complement strand
GGTGGTTTTTCCAAAGCTGTGTTCCTGGGTACGCCCAAGAACAATGAATGCTCTATGGTTCGAGTATGATGCTCTATGCTTCGACCAAAGTTTTAAGAGAGGGGATTCTCTTCATTTTCGCTTGCTCGGATCTAGTGATGAAGTGGTAAATAGCCAAACCGCATAGATATCCCCATTTCAAACAGACTCAAAGGAAAAACAGAGAAGCACCTGTTTTGCTCCTTAAATTCCTCTTTGGATGAATCCAATTGAAGGAATAAAGACTACGGACAAAACGGAAAAGTAACTCAACAGCGCCCATTTTAGGTTCGCTAAGATACTCACCTTCAGTTTTGGTGTGAACGTTCGACATGGAGGACACCAACTGGCAGAGAAGTAGAGACCGACCATCTGAAAGAGGATTCTTAAGAACAGTCACCTGAACCAAAAACAAAAGCGGTTATTAACTACATATTTCTGAATTCACTGACCTTTCCTTTAAGATATTCGCCAGCATCTACCTGACTTCCATCTTTCAGCTGAATTTTCACCCCAGATAACAATTCAGCCATGCCTCTTGAAAGACGAGTCGTCTAAAATAAAAAGAGTCTCATTTATATGCTGGAACTAATTCCTAAATAAAGACATTACACATAGATAGTTGAATGTCCCTATCAAGAATTCGGCATTTATGTTTAGTACTGATGCCCTTTGATTTCGCAATTTTCCCACCCACTTCGTAAAAAATACGCTAAACACTTAAGAATGCCCTTGGAAATAAAAAAAGTATTTTGGAAGTACCCATGTGAGCTACTTGACACCAAACTGCACTAAAAAGTGAATTCCAAATTCGAAAACGGCTACCCCTCCGACTGCCATATTGTTGAAACTTCCTATGGATGACATCCCGAAAAAGAACTTTTTACAGGACATGGTTGTTAGAATGAATACCACCGGAACATATAGTTAAGAGAGACAGTCCAAGACGGTAGTACAGTAAAAAGAAAAGCAGAGCATTCCAAAAAACCTTTGTAAATATGAAGAAAGCCGAATATAGACCTACTATTTAAGCAGACGATTTTCGCGCGTTTTTTACGATAGGTCGGATATTGGCCGGCGGTCACATTGGTAATGTCCTTTAGTAATACTTCTCACTTCAAGTAAAGGATTCTCTATAGTGACAGGGATGATCGGCCAAGAGAACTTTGTATGGACTGGATTAGATGTGTTAGATGTGTGATTGTTGGATTATGGACCTCTTCCAGAACGCTTTTTCTCAGAAGACATAGCAAAGCTTCAAAACGGTAGTTATGAAGTCCTAAACTTTAGACTTCAAAACTTCAAATCGCCGTATTTAAACTTTTAGCATTTAACACCCAACAGAAAAAACCCATATAAATACTGTCGAAGTAGCACATGCGACGGGAACACCAAAAGGATGGTGTCTCTAGTAGTGGGAAGCGGCTAAGTCCAGTCCCAAAAGAGAGAAGGCGAGGAGACGTGAGTGGGAAGAATTTTCCGGGAAACCAAAGTAATGGTAGAAGATACTATATGATCGAAAATACCTGCTTTAAAAATTTGGTTCCGCTTCGGGATTGTCAGCATATTGTTAGGGATTCACCTTGCGTTCACCTTTAGTTAGAATCGAAATGACGTCCAAATGAATAGCAATAGGTTCAATGGGTTCATAACATTTGCAGAAGTCAATATGGATGGTACACCCTACGCTTAAGACAACCTACAGTTACAGTCTATAAAAGGGATTATTTGTACATCGAACAGGCAATACCGGCACAGCAATAAAGCCGTTCCCTACGCCTAGGCCGAGCTTGAACTCAGGAGAATAATAAACTTCCCTAGCTCGACAATGAACTTCCTAAGCTAAGTTTCTGTACCTGTTGCCAAATCAGAGTAGCTCAGAAGATGCACAATTTTGGTGCACCAACGAAGGATGGAACCCAACAGCACACATAGCAGCTGGGCATCCGACCACTGAACCACTGATACCCTTTGCCTTGATTTCGCTATCATACCGAGACCAGTTGTAGTTCTGACTGGTAGACACCCAGAATGCTAGCAGAAAGCATGCTCAATTTCTTTCTGCTTGGCACTGCTTCAGTTTTTACTGTACCAGTCAGAACTACAACTGGTTCTAATCTTGATAGGGTTTGATAGTCACTTCTGGTTAGGCGTAAGAACAAGTATTTCCACCACATAATTAGGACTTTCACAAATCCATTCACCTTGTAGATAAGTAGATAGATAGATAGTAGATAGATAGTAGATATACCTCTACCGCTACTATGTTTACGTCGAAGAATACCCATACCATATATCTTTTATGGAATCACAATATATCACATAGAAGTTCAACGGGCACCAAATTTGGTCCAGCAGTGGACGTGAAGAGCTGAGAAGCGAGTGCTTCAATCCACCTTCAATGCTAATCCTGTGTAATGACCATGTTCATAACCACTTCATTTAAAGGCACAGTTCACGATAAAATGGTTTCTGAGATTTCCCTACAGTATGAATCCGAGGCTTCCCCTTATACCATACCTGCCATTATGAGGTCGAAAAACTTCATGAATAGGGCACAATAAGGGGCCAGAGATTGTGTCGTGTGAATGTTACATCCATCGTGGACGAGTTCCAACGGCTTCGTGGAGGCTGCACTATCTCAGTGACTCTCATGTAGGAAGTTCAAACAACTTGTCTTGTCCCATAGCGACATTGAAAGGCAGTTTCGTACAAGTTCGGCTTGATGTAGTCATCTCTTTATGGGAGCAAGTTAAATCTAGTCAAACACCCTTTACATGCCATTCCCTTCACGGTTGATCCCGAACAACCTCCACTTAAACTACATCTGAAAAGCCTCGAGGAAAGGCGTATGTTCCCACTTTGTTCGCCACCTATGTACTCCACTTCATCAACACTCCCGCTTTTAGACCTAAGAAGGGTACCTCAAAATTATCGTGAACCGCGCCTTTGAGATGTTGAGAGGCGGCGCTACTCTTATTGAGTAGTATATTTCTGAAGGAACTTATTTGCCAACCTATTTATTCTTTTACATATGTTGCTGTTATTGTTGATGTTGTCTTTCTGTGATCAAAGAAGCAGTTTCGACATTTCTGAACTTCGCTCTGTAGCCTGAGAAGACACTATTTGTCAAGCAGAAGTTCCCTTATCCTTGCGAGATTTGCGACAATTAAAAAGACACCAACACAATTAACTAGACTTTATTAGTACACAACAGGCGCACGGAATATCATCGACGTGACGTCGACGAGAGCGGGAGAGAGATCACGAAGTGAGAGACCGTTGGCGATGATAGACGGGACCAGAGGTCTAGAAACACCGTAGTAAGTTATTGTAGTGATTACTCTAAAAATCTTTAGTGATTGCAGAAAATGAGCACTTGGTTCGTGCCTACGTTTGAGATAATGTTATGTTTCAAGGTAATATTATAATTTGGTTTACAAAGTAATAAAGAGTGCGTATGTGGCCTATACAGTGACTTACGGTGGTCAGTCGATCTACAAGTCAGTGCTTTTATCCTCCCAGACGAGTCTGGTACCAATTATCCAACCCCGGAGGGACGGAAGGCGATTGTGGTTACGATTAACTGACCCCGGAGGGATGGGAGGCTTGGTTGGCCGATTCGAACCCCTGACCGTGCGTGTGAGATAGTGCGCCACTTTCCACTACACCGCCTCCGCTTCCACAAAGTAATAAATGCCCAAATAACGAATACATCATATCAGGCTTGTGCAGTGTAATGGGTATAATGGCTCCAATCAGGTAATCGGATATGGGAACCTGTACACGAATGGTGTTTCACGCTCGTCACATCCGCCACGTTTAGGAGTGCACAGAGCAAAAGTATGATAATTCGATTTTCAGTGGATAGTTACAGTAGCTGCAGCGAAACCACTGCTGATTGCATGTTTGCGATCGTGGGAACTCGATGAGAAGTTCTCTACCTCGGACAACTGAACCCACCCACGCTTGCGGCACATTCTTTGTCTGGGAGGCAGAACGAGTTATCTTGAACATGGCTCCTGCTAGAGATTACATGAGCCTACTTTAGATCATGTTATATTTTAATTTTTGGTTTTTCCGATTTCTTTTTCCAATTTTCCAAGGAATCGCGATAGCCAGTGGATGTGGAAGACCAAGACGTTTCTAAGTAATCGACCCTAGAAACTTGAAAAGCCCGACTTTTTCGAACGAATCGAGGACGATGCAACTTTATCTTTCTAGAGACCAGTACAGTGTATAATCAAAAAGCTCAACTCGAATTTTGATAATCGAGCTGTTCCCTTTCCACCAACAATTTGGACCTCGAAGTGTTTTGAAAGGAAAGCATAACTAACTGGCAAAGTGCACATTGGACCAGAGTGCGAAGAAACTCCAGACAATTCTATTTGGGTGACCAATTATTTTAATATCCTCATTCACGAAATAGATGATGTTTTTTGTTGAAATTGTTTAGCAAAAAAAGATTGGAAGGAGAAATTTCTGATATCCTACTAAATGACAGAAACTTTCAAATGTGTAGGGAAACATTTGAAATCGAGTAAAATCCAAATCTGCGCAGGAGATTCTGGAACTTACCACACACTCCTCCTGAACTTCGGTTTGAGGTTTTGTAACAGTTGACGGAGGTAGGCGTTTTGCCCAGAGAAAGCCAGCTGGTCGCGACGAAGCCTGAAATAACCATTGGCAAAAGGCCAGAGAAAGTTTTTATTATACAGCACCAAAACTCGGCTTAGTGATTCAGTTTGCTGCTGCTCGAGCCATGTGATGGTAGGATCTCAAGCTCATAGCCAGGGTTAGGAAAAAATTGCCTTCGCCGTGAATTCGAAATTTTTATTCGAATTATAGAAGTTCCCATTCTCCTTACGCTCTCCCCCTCCTCCCGTATGGGTGTCGGAAATTTAGCAATTGTTGTATGCTATCAGGTCTTATGCCGGCAGGAGAATGAGGTTCAACCTTTCTCAAAATAGGCAGGTTCCCGCGTGCAGTCCCCCTCTGTTCAGTTGGTTCGTAAGAAAGCTTTTACATCATCTAAACGATCGTCAGATGACGATAGAATGACATTCTCTCAGAAGCAGCAATTTCTCACTATCCTAGCTTTTAACACTTAAGCATCATGTCATTGTGCAGAAATGACATGGCATTTATAAATCAATAGTTTACGAGTTGGGATAAAAGTAATGTTTTTGCTCAAGAAATGTATCTCTGCAAATGCCTCTTTTATGCCAATGTCTTCCTCCTGCAGCGTAGGCCCAAACCGGCTATCCTCATCTCCCAGATACAGTACTACATACTCATAGGTGGCTTATTTATCCTTCGAGTACCCTGATAGGTGCTTCTAGTCAGGAACAAAAAGAAAACTGTTCAAGGGCCAGCTTAATTCAGAACCAATCGCCGTTAATCTTAGGGCTGATCCATCCGTGTACCCTGGAACTCATTTTTCTTACGAAAATTCTAGAGCGATATTTCTGGCGTTACTAATAAAACTCAAGTACACTGACACCGATAGGCACGCGTTTGAGTCATCATGACACTAAAAAGTCAGTGATCCTTGGGATTAGACCTGATATATCCTCTTTAGCCGACATTTTATAGATTCAAAAAAATGCAGCGCTCAAATTAGTCAAACTCTTACCTCGGTAGATAGAAAAAGTTTTCCAGATTACCGTAATCAGCCCCAGTATCGTCAATCGGTAATGCATGACATAATACCATAACAACGGCCACCACTAATATCACCAACACCGCTCTTAGTGACATCACAGCTAAATGGAAGATATATCGAGGCAGTTACCTCTGTTTCAGCTTTGAAAACGCGACCCACGAGTAAACAATAAACAACAAACAACGAGTAACAACGTAAAAAAGTGGTCAATAAATTATGCAAGGATTCGAGAAAAAGGACTCAGAAAATATATGGAATAATGTAGCGAGTAGCTAGAAACAAGTATAATAATCATCGAAGGAACGTCTGCAGGCGGGACTACCGGGCCATCGTATGAAATTCGCTGGTTCCGCGGATTGATTCTTTAAAAGAAGCACAAACATGTGTGCTTAGTCGACAACTCACCGTTTATTCAGGTTTTATGACCAATAATTCACTATGCGGCATTTATACTCCGCGTAATCCTGGCCACTTCCTGGCTAATTCGAGTTCGGATATCGCCTCCAAACCAATAAGCTTTTACCAGCTAGTAGCCTGTTGCTATTCATTGGTACTCGTTTACCAGTTAAGCCTCATACCCACTTTGTAATTGTCACTCTTGCATAGCTCCGTGATGCATTCATCGAGCTAAAATAAAAACGAAGTCACCCCAGGAAATGACATTTGTTTCAGTTGGGCCTACTCAAGTCCCCAGTGGAGATTATAGCACAAAGCTTCCAGGAAATGACATCATACAGATTGAGCATTCTTTACCCTCCACGTAGAGTTCTTTCGTGAACGAATAGACTGCCATTCGGCCTTTTGACGGATTGGCAATTTAGTTTGAATGAACTACTAGTTAAAACAAAGAGCACCCAAACGGCTATCTCTGAATTCTAAGGCATCGGTCTGTCCTTTGAAATAGAATCCCTAACGAGTGCAGGAAGGGGAAGTTCATCGCTGACATTCTGATTACGGTCATCATGAGACTTTCTATGTCTAAGTCATCATGAGGTAGAGAGAGCAGTTTGGATCGGATCTCATCTTCCCGTAAATGCGCTCGGATTTCTCTGACTCATTAAAAAACCGTTGATCACCACGACTAAAGCTGTCAAATTACCACGCTTCCTGATGAGGGCTCACTTATTGCCCCTTTCCATAAAGTAAACGCGAATATCTGGACCGACGGCTTGTGTGGTGGTCAGAGGAGCATTAAGACAATTTCAAAATCAAAAACCGCGTATGACTTTTTCATTCATGGCTTCACTAGCTGGAATTGCAGCTGTAAAAGAAGAAAACAGCAAACGATAAAAAAGACAAGACTTTTGCAAATAGATGCGAAAGCACTGGTTGAATCTTGGTTCCAGAATGATTGCTGAGTTCATGGCTTAGTTAAGAAAAGGTCTATCAACACTCATAATTCGTACTCTCTAAATAAATAACCGCCACATAATTCTATAACTTATTATGCTCTATATTCTATAACTTCTATAACTTATTTTTCTTTAAGAGCACCGACCATGGATGGGGCAAGGGTGGGTTAGTAGTAAGTCGTATTCCAACCTATAATGGGATCGAATCCTCTACGATGCAGCATCGGACTAATCGAATCTCTTGTACCTTCGAGCCTTGATACTAGCCTGGGAGGTTGTGAGCACTGGTTTGTGCAAATCAAGCCCTTGTAAGTAATTGCATGAGCAAGATACGCTTCCATACCCATCAAGAATTCGCATAGAAGTCGAATGCGACGGCGCATCCCAAAACGAAAGGATCACCACTGGAATCCACTCTAACTTGTAATCCCGATGATTGTATGACTAGAACCTTTTTCACTTCCACAGCCTATCGCCACCCCTCCCACCTTTACCGTCGCCTCCATACTCAATAGTGGAGAATAGAATTTGAAGAAAACCCTCTCAAATCGAAGGGTGCAATGTGGACGCACTTGGGAAGTTCAGACTTTTATCAACTGCTCTACTAGGGATTCCACTTACGCCATTGTAAGAAGGCCTTTGAGGGGCACTAAGATACACGCCTTCAGTTTTCCACAGGGATATTCCGAACGGATCTGATGGAACGCATGAGAAGGGCATCTTAAGAAAAATTACTCATTCTTCCTGCATTGGCAGTTTTTATACAATATAATGAAAAATGAAGAGATCTGTTCTTGGCTTTTTTTTCATGGAAGCAGGGACTTCCCTGAACGTCAGTCTATGACGAGGCACTAGAGGAAGCAATTCCAGCCTATGGCTACCCTTTGCACCTTGCAAAGAAAATTAGGTTTATATATCATCATCGGAGTTCAGAGCCAGGAGAAAAGCCATCGAACCTTGAGAAAAGTGAAAGCAGAGGTTTTATGGTCTCTTGCCTCAAAAAGTCTGTGAGTAAGAACTATCTCATGTAGCCGAGTCTAATAACTAGCCTCCAAATCGTGAAACATTCTGATGTCGCTCCGAAGTGGGAGTACGTAATGCTTACAAAAAACTTTATGAAGGACGAATCCCAAGTAAATGGAGGGTTGTGCTGCCGGAAGATTCTCACCGACGTTATAAACAACACGCTGAAGGAAACTATTGCACTGCTTTATAGAAGCCGTGAGGATTTTTAAGACTGAAGAGCTCAAGGGTGCTCAGAAGAATAAGGAAATTCGACGATTCCAATAATACTTAAGGCTCCCTCATTACAGACGAATATTAAATGCAAAGACAACATACATAGGTTGCGTGCCGTTAGGTCAGGACGCGTCATACATCCTCGTTCGCGGCGTGTACCTGACTGTGCACTCTTGAAAGGATTTTCACAGAGAGGGGCGTGGTAGTACCTCCAGTCGCTAACACTTGGCCTCTATGCACCTAGGATTATTCTATATTATATCGTATTACTATGTATCTACATTTACGCTGCAGGAAATAATCATATTGCAAAAGGGAACCGACAATATAGCAGATTGTAAAACGATACAAAAGAAAAAAGGTCCTAAACCTCGCCGAGCAAATCATCAAAATCCTGGATAGCCACCGAATCCTGGTACCTTTCTCCGATCCTACTTTTATATTCTTCATCTTTAGTTCACCAATTATAATCCTCACTTTTGTTTTGATTCTCAATTCCCACACCTACGCTACAGTAGACCTTGCATCTTCCAAGAAGCATCTAACAAAGAAGAAGCCGTGGGATAAAAAGGTTCGAAAACAATTTTGTAGGAAGATGATGTTCGGTCTTAACAATGAATCAAACATCATTGGTTCCGGGGATTGTTTTTTCATTTTATGATGTCAGGGGAATGATCTTATTTCTCACATCACAAAGGTTCAGTCAGGGGAGTTCGAGAAGGGTATCCTGGAAAGGAAAACTGATAGGAAATGTCCCCTTCGATTTTGCTTCAGTGAAATACATCAAGCAGAACTACTATATCGGGTTCATCAGAATTTTCTCTGGGGCCTATGTCTGGGACCTGAGAAATTAGAAAATTTTCTCTTCGACCTGGGCACCCATTCCAACAGATTTCATTCAAAAGGAGAAAAGGTAAAGGTTTTTAAAAACAAGCACAACTATTAGGACGAATCGCTAAGCTGAAAAGGTTCCTAAAGGGGACATTGACTACTTGAGAGAACTAGAATTACTCCGAAATGTTGATAGGATTTAATGATTTTTAGAAAAATATCTCTATAGAATTTTTTTCTGGCACTCACAAGCATACGCATGGTTGAGTCCAAAGCAGGGTGCAATTCATTAAGGCAAGAAGTAAGGTCCAAAAAACTTCAACGATCAGAATTCACTGCTGCTTCTTTCTAGACCAGAGAACCCTCGAACAATTAACTTGAGTTAATGTCCTTTGGTTATAAATACCTTCGAATGACTTCGGGCAAATAACGCGATCTCAAAAGCTCAGTTATCGATAATATTTTAAGAAAAAAGGGATACAAAAAGGGACAAAAGGGTACTTCTTAAAAAGAACTGTAGAATCTCTAAATGAAAAAAATTATCTAGCCACACGAAATTCAAAAGCCATTCATCAGCAAAACGTTGAGAGTTAGCGTCTGAGTAGAAGGATCCCCCCGAAGCAATTTCTCTTTTGCTCTAAATGAACATCATAGTAATTCTACAGAGTTTATAGAAAAAAAAACAAGTTGGGCTACTACTGTAATCCTCTATGGAGGAACCCTGAAACTTCAGATTATGCTTTTCCAAATGCAAGGTTACTCCAAAATTTTGTGATGAGCTGGCGGATAAGGCCCCATAAATCGGATTGATTGAGAACCGGGGCTTCGAAAAGCTATATAAGGAAAAAATGACAAAGCTAAAGGTTTTAGACTATGATGTAATCTATTTTGTCTACCCCTTCACATATCCACGTTGAGGAGGAAGACAAAGACAGTGAAAAAACCAAAAGAACAGTTCCAACAAAAGTATGAGAATAATTTGATTGAGATTTTCTATTTGGAAAATTTCTTGAAAATGTTGACGGAGAACTCAAGGGCTCAGTCTGCAAAGGCCTCAAAGGAGAACATTTTGGATCAGAAGGAAACAATGGAAAACAAAGGAGTCTGAGAGAAAGAACAAAATTGTTTAGCATATTGTTGTAAGGTTACTGAAATATGGGCATAACCTCAACTTTTGGCTGATTCGTGGGTGTAGGGATAAAGACCGCCCTGACCGCAAATTTTAATGGCTTTTGGATCCCGAATTGAAACGAGAATCAACATGAACTAGCCACGAAACACTCTGTCATTAGTCAGGTCCAGGGGATTTTCAGGTCAGGAGAACAGTCTTGGATCTTGCCCGCCCTTATGTGAGGATCAGTCTCAATTGGTTTTTCGANTTTTGCAGACGTTCCAGCTAGACAAGCTAAAATAGACCGACTATAGGTCAGAGAAAGCTTCCCAAGAAATGATGACTTCGGGCAAATAACGCGATCTTAAAAGCTCAGTTATCGATAATATTTTAAGAAAAAAGGG
>UZAF01018626.1:12784-31128 GCA_900617895.1 Haemonchus placei | reverse complement strand
AAAGTTTTACATGTCAATTGATAAAACAACCCAGATTCACAACCACAAAAAGGTACAGCAAATTTATGAGGCGCCTTTACGAGTTTGAATTGTAGTTCTAGGTAGCATCTCTCAAAAAGAAAAACCTTTCAACCTAGGTTTCATGCAAACACATGTCTCTAAGAGATACGAGCGACAAGGTTCGCAGACGACGAACACCACCTGATTCGATCGATGTTGGCACGGTGGATCTGAGGAGGATCCGACGGGGACAGCTTTCGGACTTTTTCTGAGCAGTGACGATCACTCTACCATCGACACCTGTTCGAGGCGTTTTCAAGCACTCTCTCATCACATGTTCGAACGGAGGGAACTGTGTTTCGTGATTGCAAAAACAAACTTTCTCCTCGAGTAATTTGATTCTTCACGAGCTCACGTCCAGTCAAAACCTTTGTGAAAACTTGAGGTTCTCAACAATTTTGCTTTAACATCACGAACTGTAACGAACCGAAATCCATTGCGCATCTGAATTACCAACAGTTTCACGATTTTAATACCCTGGATTTTAGTGGAATCTGAGACAATTGGAAATGTTCGGCCTAAACATTGGCAAGTTGATTGTAAATTGAGATTTGTTTAAGAAAAAGACGACTGGGGCTAAGACTTATTCAATTCCTCCTTGATTTTTTGTCGATTTTGAGGAGTGAAGACATCACTTTCTCGCCCTGCTTGAATAAAATTTCGAAGAGAATACGCTCAGCACAAGAATACGAAACAATGTAAGAGATCGTTCTCTTCATTCTTCTGCGGCTAGTCATATTGATAAGAAGTGCAGGGTGATGACCTGATCCTTTTTTTTCTTGTATATCATACCCATAACCTGCTACAACCAAGATGTAAGCTTCCCATCAGTACGCAGTGATTTGTATCAGGGATGCCTGGAGCATAGGTGCCTACGAATTCTAAGCAACAATTCTCGGTAGACCATCGAAACGCTGAGAAATCACAGTTTCGGTTCATGTTGAACCAAGATAATTATGCCTCCATACGTTCCAAAATTCCTTGGGAAGGTTCCATACTCAAAAGTGATAACTACAGTTAAGCAATACACTAGTGACACACTTGGATTTGCAGCAGCAGTTTGATCTGATTTGCGAAAATAAAAATTCAAAGGGAAAAAGCTGTGAAACAAAACAAACACCATTTGAAAATCGGTGTTCTTCGAACACAGGACACATTTCAAACTATCGATTTCTTTTTAAAGGGATACTTGCTCTTTGGAGCGGCTTAGGTGATCGGTGGACCCCAAAGGTCGACTATCCGAAAAGGTTAGCTAACAAGTTCTGACTTCGTAGTCCATGTCCTTCCACTTTCTATGTAGTCCAGGCTCCGAGGAACGTGAAGGCATCGAAACGTCAGCTCAATAAATTTTTGTCATAATCCCGGTTCTACAGCTTAAAAAGTAAACCTCAAAACCCAAAGAAGCATGCTGAGATTTAAAGACAGTCGCACTTGGACGCCCTTGAAGCATTTTCCTTCTTAATTAGGACATCCAAATCAATGCACGTGCCACATATTCATAAAAAGGGGAACTATCCGTAAGTTGTGTAGGAATTCTCATCCACGGCGTATATTCTTAAGGTTGCTGAAGCCCTCACCTGCCAAGTGATTCTGCCGACGTGACTGTGTCGGCCTCCTGCCTCACTCCGTAGTGGCTGGCTTAGCAACCATTGCAGTTAACAAATCAGCACCAACTGCTGTCGCGGCGTATGCCATCTTTCATAGTAGGGCGTTGAGCGTTGAGCGCCGGGCTTTGATAATGCTGGTCGTCCACTGCACGGGTTAGCAGCGAATAAGTTTTTAATCGAATTTTTATTGGTAGTGTTATTCACTTTTCCTTTTTATAAAACGTGGATTTCATATCCCCTTTTTTGAATTCTATGGTATAGTAAAGCCAAAGTGTATCGTTTTGAATGTCTCTACTCTCCGCACTGTCAGTGGAGTGCCAACGCTAACGCGGCCTGCGAGTGCCGAGTGCCATCCGCCCAAGAGCGCCGAGCGCTCTAAGCTCAACGCTGTACTCTGGAAGCGCCCTATGAATTACTAGTGCGCGGGGACGGGAACAGGGGCTCCTTCTAAATGATCAAGAGCTTATCAGACCCCAAGCGATCAATTTGAAAGCGGTGATCAGTCGGAAAAGGAAGGAGCGCAGCTGGGTTGTAGAGATGAAGTGCTTAATGTTTACGTGACGAGACAATGTTTGTATCAACGCACGGATGGTTACAGTCGTAACAAAGATTGCTCCTTGCACACAATGATGACTGTGTTATATCCGTGCCCTCACCCGCGCCTGCTATAAGTGAATTCTGATTCTCCAATACCCGCTATCTACGACTACGCGTAAGCCCCAAAAGCTTTCAGATGTTTCTTGGATAGTGAGAAAGTCAAGAGGTAGTCGACGAGATAAAGCTTCTTGCCGTTTGCTTGCGCTGACATATCTGAGGAGGTTTTGGTATCCTATTGAGATGGGTATGGGCGGAGGTGGTGAAGTGGCAAGAGGCGCACTATCTCACACGCAGTAGTCACGGGTTCATGTTCCGGCTCGATTTCCGCCCAGGTCAACCAAGCTTTCCATCCCTCCAGGGTCTGTTAATCGGCAGCAGACCCTTCTGGGAGGAAAAAAGCACTGACTTGTGCATTGGCTAGCCACCGCAAGTCATTGTATAGGCCAAATACGCACTCATTACGCCATTACGACTCTGAATGGAAGTCGAGTGCGGGAGCGCACCCCTCAGACTGGATTGTTTAACGCCAACAACTTTATCCTTTTTCCTTTTTATTGTGATGGGTGAGGCCTCCTTCAACTTGGGAGTAATAATATACCACAGTTATCCGGAATAACCTTGAAAGAGGTGTAAGACAAAAAATTTCAAGTGGCGCAGTATCACGCACGCACGACTCGGGGATGGGATCTCAAATCACTACTCGCCCAAGCCAATCAGTCCCAACAGTTTTCCATCGGTTATTTGTTACCCTTCTCGTATGGGAAGATAAAATCATCGGTTTGTGCGTCGGCTGGTCACCACAAGTCATTGTATAGAACACGTACGTACAAAAAAAGACCACTACGATTCTGAATGGAAGTCTTGTGTGGGGCGCAATCCAAAAACGAATTAGGTCAGGGCCACAACTTTTTATCCGTTACCCTTGAAATAGGTCTCATCAAAAAGGAGCATCCCTGAACTTTCAGTGAACGGGCCCGGGCGAAGCTTTGCCTAGCGGACTGGCCGTCACTTTGGGTTGTTTCTTGGTTCAGAATCTCTCACGTGTAAGGCTGAACTTGAAGTGCAGAACTGTTAACAATACCTATTGGCTAGACACCTGGCAACTGTTCCAAACTGCTTGTAAACTAATCTTTCCGTTTGTCAGTATCGCCCAGAAGTAGTTTTCTGCACCTACAGTGGTTCACCCGCTTCGCTTCGCTCAGCAAGTGTGGGTAACTAGGTAACTCATCCTTCCTTCCCTCTTGATAAGCACCTTAGTAAGCCATCTAACAAGGAAATCGAGTTATTGCCCAGTGGATGCAACCAGAAGGTCAGAAGGTATGAGTGGAGTAGGATTTGAACAGCAACCAACGAGGTACCCTTCAGGTTGATCCGTACTGAACCTCCCATCGAGAAGGGAAAGTCCTTACTTGGGCGTTCGACCCGCACACACGTATACCCTCAAGGTGGCCTGTGACCAAGCCAAAGCAGGAGCCGGGTGCTTTTCAAAATGGTAGAATTATGGAAAGTTTGGACCTAAAGATAAATGTATTTCACAAAAGAGAGGATTAACTAGGAAACGGACAGCCACCAAACGACAGTTTATAAGGAACTGGGAGGAAAGATGCCCATCATCCATTCCATTGTGAACAAGGGCTCTGGGGATGGGAGGGAGGGGGGAGGGAAAAGGAAGAATGACAAAGACGACCTATAACGAGAGCTTTTCCTGTTGTTTGGGCGTAAACGTGTGCGTTTTCTTAACGGGTTTTGGCATACGGTAGTCGCGAAGTAGTGTGGTATACACCCACAGCTTCCCGGTGCCAGCCGGCTGTCCGATCGACCTCATTGTCGGGGAAACCCTGATCTTAACCAATGGTCCGCAGTTCTTTAGTTTTCCACCGGAACTTTGTGAGCCTAGTATTCAAGCTGAGTGGGTTTCTTAAACTGCTTCTCTCTCTTAGGTCTATGGGTGCCCATATTTTACGGCTACCTGGGAACAACTATCTAGCTCCTACCTCGCCAGACGCACTATCGCTTTTCTCTATGTACTACCCATCCCATGACTTGGATTTCTTTCTGGTTCTGAAAATAGCCTAAAGAAAAATGTTTTGTTCTTGTAATTCCACCGTTAGTAATTCATTCAGTAAATGTGTAATAGGTGCATCAAGGCTCGCATAGCATTATGTTTGGAGACAAAACACAAAATGAGTCACTGCCGACGAGGAAAAAAGTAATTTTCGTCAAATTCCCCCACCCATGGTTTTTTCTGGCTCAAAAATTTTGTGGGCGTTCCCACTGTGTACTCTTGGCCACGGTGAAAACAACTTTTTTTGTTGTTATAAATCACCACTGGAAATCTTACCTGCTTCGATCGATCAAAAAGGTCATTTTTTAAATTTTTCATTCAAAGCACACCAACAACAGCACGAGAGAGGTGATTTAGTTATAATCATGCTTAAAATGCTCACGATACTTGCTTAGTCTTATCTTACGCAAACATGTATCGGTTTTTCGAGCACTTTCTGTTCCGAGCTATCTGATGAAAGTCTCCCATTAGAATACCCAGTAAATTCTCTTCCCACTCCTTTAAGGTAAGGTTATTCCATTACTCTGACTGCTTAATTCTGTCGCTTGTTCGCTCAAATGAATTGATTGCAGTGATAGTGTGTTTTGAAAAATCACAAAGAAATGTTCAGTTGTTCCGTGTTTCTGCTAGGACTGGTCTTCACAACGAACTTTGTCCTTTTTCTCCCCTCTGACTCATCGTATGTCGATCTTAGTGATTTTCCTCGTGACGTTCTCACTAATCTTGAAATTTCACATTTCAGAATCAATCCATATTCTTTCTATGCTAAGATAAGTTGCTTGCAAAGACTAGGTGCTAGGAATGATCGTGGATTTGGTGAGTGCCGCTCGTCAAGCAGACTGGGATCGCGCTCGTGAACTCCTCTACCATCATTGGGGTTCAGAATGCCCAAAGCTTTACGCACCCAATCCGGAACATCCTTGGGAAGTTGCTCAAGATGATAAAGATATCAGTAAGTTCGAAATGTTCATTCTGATTGTATAAGCAACTTTTAGCAATCATTGGTACACTTCTTGAGTTGATTTTTCTTAAAGTGGGTACAATCGAGGCCTTTCAGATTCAGCTCTGTTCGTACCGTTGGCTGGTGCTTTTTGTGCCGACTCTTCGGTGACGGACTCTTCCCTCCGACCTTTGATCGAACAAGCTGGTCTCTCGTCTGAAAGACGTCGGCCAGGTCAAATATGTGGTCATGTCTTTAAGAGTGGCGAACTCACATACAGTTGCAAGTAAGCCTGATTGTTTATAACCATAGATTCTGCGCTGGTTACTTTTTTCTACTGTATTTCTGGTACAGAACACTTTTCATTGTCCTTTTTCCTATAGAGACTGCGCAACAGATGCTACATGTGTCATGTGCCACGAATGCTTTCACTTATCAGAACACAAAGCACATAAGTACAAGGTCTGTTCAATGTTTGCGTTGTTGGAAAGGTTTCCCAAAAATAAAGGCGTGATTCTTATGGATAATTCTGTTTCTCACATCTAATGGTGACAGAACCAACCTTCATTTGTAGTGTTCCATGAATACGTGATGTCTTGCATGTTAAAGTACGGAGAAAATAGTTAGCCCTCTCTTGAACATAAAAGGTTGACATGGAATTCAAATTGTTCCTTTATACCTAAGAGTTACATTCAGATGCATACATCCACGGGTGCAGGTTATTGCGACTGTGGTGACAAAGATGCATGGAGGAGTGGTTACGCCTGCAAGTTACATGAAAAGAACGAGAGCGAGTAAGTTTACTGCCCCAAATGTGGTGTCACTTTTGTTTTGGCCTTAACTGTTGCAATGTCATTTCAGCACTGTCCCATTTTCACTGCCAGAGTCTCTCGAGATGAGACTCCGTGGGCTGGCATGCCTTATTCTTCAATATTCTACGAAATTGATATGCTGGGAAAAGGCTGATGTTTTGCCAATAAATCTCACTGTGTAATCTTTTCACTTCTACGCTTTTTTATCCTTCTTCAAGGGATGCTGTTATAAAAACTATTGCAGCGTCCCCATGGAAAAACCAGAGGTTCCAAGTATCGCCCCTTATGTTACCGTCTTGTACAACGACGAAACGCATACGTACGAGACCGTCATTCGGGCGTTGGAAATGTTCATAAATTGTACAAAGGATCAAGCAATGCTAATCGCTACAATAGTTGACCGCGAAGGTCGAAGTTCGGTCAAGGTTGGGCCAAAACCAGACTGCGAACGAGTCAAATCCGATATACAGGTCAGTTGACGGGAAACTGTAGTTGGCCTGAGTATTTCATATGAAAAATCTTTTGATATTCGTTTAGCGTCGCACTCTTCGTGACGTTAACAGGCGGACAGAAAAGGCAGGTCCTCTTGACGTGAAAGTAATGGACGGCGCATTAGTAGCTCATCAAAACCATGCCATTGCGTTGCTTGCTTGGCTGAACTCGCAAATTGACTCTTTTCGTGAGTGCCATTTAAGATTCTAGCTTTTTCTGCATTTGATGGATTAGGTAAATCGAGGCTTTAGCTTTTTTCTGCATTTAATGGGTTTTTTTGACCGGGTAATTAGTAGGCCGAAATGCAGTTTGTCATATCACATACATCCCGTCCGTGTGATCGCAAGTCCGTCTTTCATGTCTTGAGTTTTTTGAAAAGCACTAGCATCATTTTTTCAGCAATCCTTGGCTCCATTGTGGGTGATATTCTGTTGAACACAATGGTAGAACGGGACGATGATGAACTTGAAGCTCAGGAAACAATACTCGTTCGACTACTGCGGTTTGACAAGAAAATGTGGAAATGTTTGTTATCCTTTTATTATTTCTTCGTTCAGTTGAATTTAGTGAAGCGTTTGTGTTTCCTTCCACTTTTGATGATTTCTTCGAATTATACGCTCAAATTTTCAGTAGCTACCTTTGAAAACGGATATTAGTATTGATGAGTCATTCATAAAAAAACATATTGCAGCTGCGCGAGCTAATACTCACCAAATGTTGATGAAGACCGTACTCATGAATTTCGAGCAGAAAGTATTTTTCTCGAAAACATTCCTTGAGGTTAGTTGGGTTCAGCTTTGAGAGCCTCTTTCCTACCTCAGAGTGCTTTTTCCAGCATTATGACGATATCTACGCAGAATTCATAGACGATGATCATGACATCGATATTTCTGTTGTTAGCCTCACTGTCCAGTTCTTGACAGTTCCCAGTATAGCGAGGTGACAAAAAAGTACTTCAATTATGCTGATTTTATCATTTTTTCGCTCTTGCATAATTCAGGCGTTTGATTGCCGAAGATGGTGCCATGCGAACAGTTTTCACGACACTGATGAAACATACTGATAAATTTACCAAAGGTTTCTTTTGTTTTTATAGTCTTTTGAAGTGTCTGCTTTTGTATCCGCTCATTTATATCCAGAAGCTCCAAACGATTTAACTCGTTTTGACTTTGCCAAACACTCATTTCCTGTCACTGTGAGGAGAGGGATCCATATGATGCGCGACCTTGCGTGAGTTATTTTTGGAGCAGATTTTTTTAAAATGTTTAGCAAGTGCTCAACGCTCAATTTAGGTATATCCTAACCTGTGTTCCGTCTAATGCAGATTGGAACGATCAACTACGGGAGCGATTCTTAGAGGGGTGCCAATCACTCATTCAGTTTTTGCATCGAATGCAGGTTAGATTGGGTCGATCTGTCAGAGTTCAAGGACGTGACGACCGTCTGACGGCGTTGCTGACCACGTGTTGACCATACAGAACAGATTGCGTTCAAAGCCGCAGGAACTGTAGCGGTATCGAAAGCAATCTGTCGATCGTTGTCAACACGTGGCCAACAACGCCGTCGATCGGTCGGTTGGTCAGTCGGTCGGCACGTCGTTGAACACTGAGGGCATCCGTTGCGCTCACATTTTTAAAACTAATGTTGGTATTGTGTGTTCTTCTGCTTTATATTCTCAGCTTTCCAATTCAGGGTATGGATGAGGTGAAGCGGCTTTCAGTGGAACATCAGGTGTGGGAATTGGAGTGGGAGACTGCATTCAACATTCAACTTCGCATACAGGACAGCCTCGGCTACGTTATAGCTTGGGCAGGATCCGATGTAAGCATTTAGCCGTGATTATAAAAGACGTTTCCGTTCGAGTTTTCGTAGCTATGAAGGCCCTTGTTTTTTCCAGCGTGCAACTCATCGCGCATTTTTGCGTCTCTGCCTTGATTCGCTTCTGCTTCATCCTCCCTCTTGTCTGGAAGAACCAGCAGGAGCTACTCATACTGTTGTTGATGGTATCTTCGGCTAATTTCCATTCGCTTTTTTTCAGATGGTCTGTCATCTGGAAAAAGTCACCATTTTTTAGTTAATGGAGAATCGACAGTTATTAGTCCATTTGACGTTCTGCGTGGTGCTGTCTCCATTCATCAACCGCTATGGCGTCTGACTGCAGGGCTATTCACTGCTGATAGCGACCTGTTGCAATTCCTTTTGCTTCCTGACTCCAGTAATTTTACGGACGATGAGAAATATATACGCTCTCAGATGAAAAAAATGGCAACTATTTTGTACGAGATGCCTCTCAGGTATGGCGTTCTTGAATTTTTTCCATTCCATAAGATGTCTAATGCTGTTTTCAGGGCTCTGGTTCTGTGCGCTCAAGCTTCTGCGCAGCTATGGCGTCGCAATGGATTCTCACTGGTAAACCAAATTCACAACTACTACTCACCCCTTTGCCGCACGGAAATGTTCGACCGTGATCTGCTGATGATGCAGGTTCGTTCGATCACTTACTGTTTTGTGAGATGCATATTCATTGTTTCAATTACATAGTTTCGATACAACACGTTTTTCAAAAAGCGTAACAATTCATTGGTTTAGAGAAGAAACGAAGTAGTTTTTTGTTGATTTGAGCGCTCATGCCACATTTTTCAGTATTAAATTAAGTAATGCACTTGGTGAAAGTGGAAGTGTTTGGTGAAGTTGTGGCTAATTTGTAATTCAGCTGTAACATTAATTTTGACACTGGAATGTCATCTGAGATGAAATCATGCGGAGATGATTTATCCGCATTCCGCAAGCTTGGTAGGAGGGATGGCTAGACGGCTATGCACGAAATGGCAAGCAAAAGAATGTTTATGATTATTAAACAAATTAGGAAGAAACAAGTGTCAGTCACTTTGAAAGCTACTGTATCCGATATAGGTCATATGAATAACCCCAATGGATGGTAATTCCGGTAGTATATCAACAATTAGAGGATAAACAGCATCAATGGCTCCAATATAATGAGTGAGAAAATGAAAAAAAGCATTCGATAAAGGAAAGTCTAGAAGAAGCCGAGCCAATGTGTTACTGTCTTGCCAGTGTTTACAATAAGAACGTTACATTTTACTTACTGCAAGGGGGATTTCACTGAAAAGTATTCCCAGCATTCAGCATGAAAGTGCCATGACATAATTGCAGATGAATTCGTAGAAAAGTGTTTGCTTCTCAAGCTGACATCCAGTGTTGAAATAGTGTTTTGAATAAAGCTTATTTCGTCTTCAGGTAGGAGCCGCAATCCGTCCACCAACCGATTTCCTTCTGCATGTCATATGCCGGTTTCGATTAGTTCAATGGGCTGATCAATCTGGTGATGGGGGATCGAAGCACTCGACTCCGTTCGGGAAAATGGAACCTGAAGAAACTGGAAAAATCATAGTCATATTGGCTGAGGAAATGCTACATTTACTTATTATGATACTTGGTTAGCGACAGTTTGTCTTCCTATGAGTTTTGCGTTTTTTTTCTGCTAACTCCGTCTAATTCGGCTAGGTGAGAGATACCATCCTGGTGTAGGCAAGTGCACATTTACGGAGCAGGTGCAACGTGAAGTTATCCATGTGTTGTGTACTGGACCACAACCCTTCAGTCATGTGAGATTCTGAATATCCTTTACTGTTATTACAATCTACCTAGTCGTTGTAATCGTTGCAGATACAAAAACGGATGTCCCATGATCCGATGGTGGAGCGCATATCCCTGCATGAAGTAGTCAACAGTGTCGCCAACTTTGTGTGAGTTAAAAGTGCCGTTTTTAAACCCCTTTGCTATAGGGCGAACACTGTGCGAAACAAGCTGACTCAATACATGGCGTCGTGACTTCCATTGCTTTTGCTACAAAGCTTTGAACACACAAGGCAAAAAGCTAGCCTCGATGTTATATCAGTCAGTAACGATCAAATGCTAAGAGTTTGTAGGCGGATTCGCAGGATGTTCCCATATTGCCTTGGTTTGATTCGTGAGCGTTAGGTTCCAGGTTTAATGACTATGGAATGAGTGGCGACATCGGCATAGTGGTCTATTTCGGAATCCCCATTAAATGTTTTAATGTGATTAGATTATGACCGACACCATTAAGTAAACAAAGCCGTAAATTTCGAACTCCTGGAAGAAATATTCTCGGAGGTCTCAACTATTACATTATGCGCGTGGTGTGGTGCGTTGCCAAAGCTGCAATCGTAACTGTATTCAGACGTATAAGGATTCATCGAGCCTTACTTTTTTGTTCTCTTTAAAGTATTGTTGCTTTTGTATCACAGTCGTTAATTCAGCAAGCCGACAACTACCTCAGCTGGACAATTTCATCTGAAGGAGTCGTTACTCACCGAATACAACCCATTTTTCTACCACTATTCGAAGAGCGACTTATCACAAGCTGAACAATATCAACAAAAAATACGCTCAAAACTCAGTCGGTAAGGTTGCTTCGTTGTTTTCTCGCTCTCATCTACTCTTGAATAGCCGTACCCAGTAACGAATGGAAAATAAAGATAATTGCTATTCAGGGAGCTACAAGCGTGTCCACCATCTCTACCTGTTGAATTTGAGCCATTCTTCGCTCCTGTTCGAAATATATTGAAGACTCCATGTCTCGTCAAAATTCTCAAACTTGTTCTGGACAGAACGGGAAAGCGAAGCCGTTTCTCTAGTGATCGTCTCTTCCATAGGGTACGTGAACATGATTTGATTCTTCATCCGAGCATAGTGCTGCTACTATTTGAATACATTATATTTCTGGATTATTAGAACATTTTATGGATTATCAGAACATTTTTATATTTGGCGGCGCACTACAAAAACCTCTGTATGTTTATTCTACAGCAGCTTAATGCCCAGGTGTAAAGAATCTTTCGAACCATAGAAGTGTTTTATTGCTGAGTAGAAAACACGAATGGCGCGACCATCTTTTAATTTCACAATTATGGATTCCGGCATCGCGAATCATTTGATGACATTCGTTTGTTGTGCTCAAAAACCGACGCAACTGAATAGAGGGGTCTGGTCAGAGAATCGATTTCCGCTCGCCTTGGATGTGTTCCCTGTATTTAATGAACTTATACAATCGATTCGAACACCAGCTTTCTGGCATTCGTTAATGGTGAGGTATTAACTTAGCTTTTTGACGATGATATGCGCGCTCGTGCGCCCTAATCTATTAGCCATAAGCGTTGCGGCATATATGTTTTGCAAATGGATCGAATAGTTAGAATTTGAAGTTGCATTCGAGCTGGTTAGTGATTGGAAAGTTGCCGGTCTAAGTACACCGGCGTTGTTTCCTTGGAGTGATGTTCTTTCGTAATTACCATCATTTTGATAGTGGAACTGGATACCTAGGTTATAGTTCATGGTGTCGCAAAGATGACAAGTTGTGGGCGAAACAGTTGTAAGGGATAAAGAGCATGGTGCCCAGGAAGAATAAGTATGGGATCGAGTCCCGTCGGAGGCCGAAGTTTTGCCTATAACTCGCCATTGGGAAACTTTCGCATCATGTCCTGTTGCAAAATAACAGCATTCATTAGTGTAAGTCAAAAGCTTCATAGTTTCTAGCAAAGATTTTTAATTGTACTGATCGTACTGATTAGACGGCTTCGTTGATGTTGTGAGCAGGGAATTCAGAAAGGCTTCAATATCTGACTAGTTGTACATCCGCAAGAAATGTTTCACCGTAAGCAAGGTTTTAGACTCTTATCGAATTACTTTGGAATGTCGTAGAAACCTTCTCTATGATTGCCCTGTCGTCAAAGTAAGGTTTCCAGGCGCTTTTCCTAATCGGCATGGCTCTGCAAGAACAAGCTCGGGATCCCAAAGGCTTTGTCTTCACGGAGGTTGCAGAGAAGGAAGAAATTCTACGTTCGCTGGAGTCGCTTTCTGGGTCGGCCGAAGTTGCCACCCATGCAGACTTACTCTGGTGGACTATACAGGTAAAACTGAGAGCTGCTCGTCAGTGCTGCTTGATGTATTTATCTTATAATGCGTGCTTTCAGAAATATAAAGAGGTTCAACGTTTGTCCACAACTGGGCAGAAAACGGAACAGCATGGAGAAGTAATAGATAGTCAGGAAAATCCTAATGATGCAAAGGCAAAACGAGCTGCTCGAGCGGCAAAGATGCGCGAACAAGCAATGTTGAAGGTTTTTCATTAACTCATTCTTTTTTTAGACATGATCAATTCCAAGAGCATTTCAGATGTCAAAAATGCAAAAGTCGTTTTTGAAAGTCATGGAGACAGAGAGTCCAGCTTCAACAGAGCCTCTTGCGAAAGGCGGCGCTCTGTGTGAACTTCGTGGAGATGACGACGAAGATTTTGTGAGGTGAGTCGCAAAATCTATGGGGAATTCACTGGTTCTACTGTTTGGAAATATTATACTTTTTCGATTTTTGGTTGTCCGAAACGAAAGACTGACTCTTGTATTTTTAAGCTGAGTAAACTCCTTTACTAACAAACTTTTGGAGCTACGGTACCCACCAATTTTTCCCCACGAGTCTCTGAAAATTCAGCAAGCAGCAAGATCATGGTTTTCCTGTTTGCTTGGGTCTGCAACGAAGCCGAGTGGAAGAAGTATTGCCTCGTAAAGTGACCTGCATACTTTGCCAAGAAGAGGAGACGCTCTCTCCCGAAAATGGAAAGGCATTTGTCTGTGCTGCCTACGTTCAGAAGTATGCTTTTTGTTTTGTTCGAGATACGGTTCCATTTCGTTGTCACAAACGTTGTCTAGTTATTGTTGAGACCGTTTTCCATGAAAGGTTGACTGTCTCTTAGAATTCATGGCAATAAAACTAACACTAACACTAACAGTGAGATAAGCTACCACTCGGGCTATTGTAGCAGGAATCGCATAGTCTTGGAATTTTTGTTTAAGTGGAAGCATTTTCAGATCTTTGCTATTTGCGCAACAGGGAGAACCTGAAACTGAAGCTAAGTTGCGGGATTTGGCGCCGGCTAATCTCCTCTTTGGCATTGATGCTTCAACATGTTCGCACACAATGCACTATGAATGTTTCCACAGGTAGGCAATTCTATTCACGTTGGAGAATATTGACGTTTGTCGTTCAAGTACATAATCTAAATAAACCTTCAGCCTTTCGGAAACTCTTCTGAGTAGAGAACGTCAGCGCCCACGTCAACAGATGGTTCTCAATCAGAAAATGGTCGATCCAGAGGTTTGACTTAGCGGCAATCAGGTTTCCTTCTAGAAATTCATTCCAGCTGTAATTCCAGGTGGGTGAGTACTTGTGTCCACTCTGCAAACGTCTTTCCAATACTGCTATGCCTTTGTTGCCAGCGTTACAACTAATGGACATCGACGGGTCAGTAAATTCGGCCCTTACTGCGGAGGGGTTCCCTCTACTTTGCCATAGGAAGTCAACTATTCTTTTCAGTTTCTCCACAGCGAGCAGCGATTCACCAGAGACTTTCGATAGTTGGGTCAGCCGAGTGAAAAGCCTTTTGGATACTCCCTTGGTTCGACAGACACCTGCACAGAAACCAAAATCACACAGCAGAAAGAGGTAGAGCAAGTCTTTTTCTTTTTATTTGTGACTTTTTGGCTGAAAGGCGACAGCTTCGAATATTTATGGTGTTCCTTCTCTATTGAGGAATTAGGAACTTCAAAAAGGGAAATCGCACAACATAAACCTCAACAATGTGTTCATGAATGTTTCAAGGTCTATGTTGTATCTTTTAGATCTCATTCTGAGCGTTCTCTGTTGGAACTTGCAAAGCAAGGAGACGAGCTCTCAACAATGCCGCTGGATAATTCTTTGTCGACATCAGTACCGTCTGCATCTACTATGTCTCTTTTACTGGGACAGAAAGCTCCTGCTCAGGAGGTGTCTCAAGCTGCTTCGAGTACTTCTTGCAATGCAATGGGTA
Organism: Haemonchus placei; assembly: GCA_900617895.1. Taxonomy (NCBI): domain Eukaryota; kingdom Metazoa; phylum Nematoda; class Chromadorea; order Rhabditida; family Trichostrongylidae; genus Haemonchus; species Haemonchus placei. The sequence continues at coordinate 16,649 of UZAF01018626.1, read as the reverse complement.
ACTCCAGTTCAACTTCTTTTAAGAATTCCGTTCTGTTTTGCTACCATTTCATTTTATTATTACATTTATTCTTTTTTCGACTACAATGCATACTCGAGTAATTATTTTTAACCTTTTCTTTGGTCTCTCGTTGGATGAATTTTTGTTAAGACGTCGACGTCGAGGAAGATTCTCAGAGAGCTGTGGATTTATTCCGTGAGATGACAGAGATTATGCGCGTCCAAAATTCAGAGGATAGAGCAGATGTCGAAGTAACACTATGTTTTTTCCTCTGTACTTTTATTTTTAACTCTTTCTGTTCGTATTTATACTGCGAAAACATTTCAGCCGACTTCGCCGCCATTCGAGACCGCTTCCTCATCAGACTTCGCGGCATCACGCCGGGAAAGAAGGAGTGATAGTTCTGGTGCACGATTCGGCTTCCTTGGTGGCATAATTAAAGGATTACCAGCTGCTGGAGTAGCTGTGCTGTTGAAGCTTTTGCGAAAAATGTATTTTTTTTTTGAATGAAGCTCTATAAATTGGTAAGCAACGCCTATATTAATCCCATTTCAGCGTGGGTCCGTCGTACGAACGTTATGAGGAAATGGTGAAAGTTTTCAGCAGCATGTTAATTCACAAGGTAAGTCCGATCTGTGTCAATTGGTGAACCATTTTTAGTTATTTGAGGATTTGTTGACCTTACGAGAGAATTAGCAATATATTTTGCTAAGCATTTTCGGTTTCTCTCTTCGCAATTTGAATATGACGGCTACTCTTCTTTTTCTTTAGCCAATTTAGCAAATATTGTGTTGTACATAACTTCTACAATGATTAGTTTAATTAAGGGACGAATGCGAGGCGCAGATGAAATAAAGGCTCGTGATACTCACGACGACGTTCACAGCCCACCGGCTGCTTTAGCTGTCTGGAAGAGTGCTGCTCACGTGGCTAGAACAACGGCCGCTGTTTTAGCTTATGAACGAAAACCTCTTTTTTGTGCAATAAATACACGCCAGGTCAGTATTCTTCACGATATCCACTTGCTGTCAACTTTTGACTGTCTTTCACCATTTCTTAATGTTTTCGTGTTCCTTATACTAATTTATGTTATTTTTCAATGTTCTACATCGAAGAGAATTTCTTTTTTTTTGTTGATGCTTCAGAAAACAGCCAGTAAACAATGTTTACAGCGCTTAATCAAAAACTGGATAGCTAGTCTCTCGTCCTTTTTTCCTAATTGCTCGAAATATTTGGGCATGTCATTTACTGCAAACATCTTATGTCTAGATTTTGAACCACATTATATGCTTATTCAATATTCAAACGTTTTTATTGCGACGAAATTTTGTGAACATCATGAAACTGAACCATTCGAAGTTGTGTTTATGTCCACTTTGTTTCATAATTTGTTATGTTAAACTTAGCAGCTTCGTTTCGCCTCTATATGAACGATTTGTAGCGCGACTGCCTCCTGGCAATGGCACGTCTTTCGGCGGTACTTTCCTTCTGCATCCAGCTCCTTCCGGACTTCATCGCTAATATGCTACGAGTTCTCCTTTCACCACCTCCGCTAGCAACAACCTCTGGTGCAGCTCCTGTCAGCCCACGATCACCGGAGTATCACACTGCTACGAGCCCTGTCCATAGCTTCACGAATGCTAGGTATTATTTTTTCCTTTTTTCAATACTTGACGGGTGTACATTTTGCTCTGAATCTCTTATCATTAGCTAATTTTATTAGCAGCGGTTGAATCTGCAAAATCATAGCTTTCTAAAATCTTGGAACGAATTGCAAGTTTTGTAACGTACTGCACTCGCCCAAACGTGAGAATGATTTCACAGCAAGCGGTGTTCTTGAGTTTTTACATCAAAAGAAAGCCTACCAGCGCATGTATGAGTAAGCTTTCCTCGGTTATACCCCTGTTGATTTGTGTACATGAGCTTGTCTGTGATCGGCCACCAAAACTCAAAACCGTTGTAGCTTCTGTGAAATAGCGAATGTTTGAATGTTTCTAGCCCGTTGTCGTCATCAGCAGATTCCCCGGCGAAGCTGTTGTCCTCCACGTTTGCGCAACTATTTTCGAGTAAAAAGGATGTCAATGTCAACCTCCTCCATGTGGACATGTTGAGTCTCGCTGTGGGTTTCTAACTCCATTTTTTTTTTCAATTGGCTTTGATATATGAACGAGATTGGCATGTTGTTTATGAACAAAAAAGCTTCGTTCTAGATCTCGCTGATGATGTCAATTGGATGGACGTGGCATGATGGAGTTCAGTCTTTGAAAACAACACGGCAACTTCGTGAGATGCTGCCAGATGGCTCCCAGGATGAACTGCATGTTCTGCGTCTCTGCCTTAGTGGACTTTTCTTCCAGGTGAGTCAGCGATAGCGGCTATGATTAGCTTTTTTGAGTTACAAGTTCTACAGTTTTTTCTTTGGGTCTCTTTGCTATCTTCTTATTTCATGATGTGTAGACATTTACCTTGGCCCTGGAAATTGAATGGCGTGAAATGGCTCATGTTCACGATTTGCAAGTATTCCCAACTATCATTGCAGTAGTGCAAGTCTTGTTTCATGTCTCGATGTCAGTCTAAACTTATAAAGCTTTCTGGTGAAGAAATCAAAGCCAGCATCGAGACTGGAAAAAGTATGGGTAACATACGATTCGCGTTCATGTCCTTTGCACGGCCTTGCCGGTCCACTGACAACCAAACTGACCAAACTTGATTTCAAATAAAACCATAATCTCGCGATCCCAATTTCTTTTTCCTCGCTGCAACCTTGATCCCTTCTATAAAATTTTCATAGGAATCTAATGTTTGTCTGCGTTGAAGTTACGTGACCTCTTTGTTGTTTTTAGCTTGGTATTTTTGTGTATTACTTTGGTTCTTGACTTCACGCTTCGTGTTCAACTCATTCGTAATCAGTTTGTCTTTTGCAGGTTTTCGCAACATTCGAAGACAGTGAGATGTCGGAGGCAGATGACAATGAGAAAGTCGATGAAATATTGGCCACGCGTCTTCAGCTACTGTGGTCAATCGTTAGACCTTCGGACACTCCTCTCAGTGATGTCGCGCGTCTTCGATCGGTAATTACTTCGTTTTCCGATTATATTTCTGTGAATTTTATTTATTTGCAATACATTACTCCATTACAGACTCTTGTTGAAGCGACACTGTCGTTTTTACGTCCTCTAGCTCTTTTCTATCACGCTCTAACTCTGGTCAATCCTCCGGAAGCATTGAAAGGTGCAGTTATTGTGCTTTTGTGGAAATTCTTAGAATTTGTGAGTGTTCCATAAGGAAAATATTAGGTTGTAAGGAAAGTTCTGGCCGTTCCGTCAACTATTTTTCAAAAAGTTATAACTCATCTCAAAGTGAACATTTTTATTTATAGTAAGCCCCATTCGATTCTACACATGTTTGCCAACGTGATACAAGTCTGTCTATTCCACTCTTATAAAAGTCCGGAGATCTGTATTCCAGAAACTCGAGAAAGGCAGCTTCCGCATCGCCTTGATTTTTGAACAATCGTTCCTTTAAGGAGCTGTCCAGATGTTTGAGTAAATGGTAGTCAGTTGGTGACAGGTCTTATGAGTAGGGTGGATGAGGGAGAGCTTCGATTCGCAGCTCGTTCAACTTCTGGAAGGCAATTCGTGACACATGCGGTTGCGCATTGTCGTGTAAGAGCAGTAGACCGTGGCGACTGACTAGTGCTGGCTGCATTTGCCCCAGTTTCGTGTACTTCTTGTGAATTTGATCACAATATGACTGTGCGGTGCTAGTTGGACCTGGAGGAAGAAACGCGTAGTGGATTAAACCATGGTTGGACCACCAAACTGTGGTCACTGCCTTCGTGACGTGTAAACTTGGTTTGGGAAAT
>UZAF01018625.1:3959-31147 GCA_900617895.1 Haemonchus placei | reverse complement strand
CTTTAGGAGTAATGAACTACTCCTCCATTAGAGCTATGCACCTGAAAAAGGATCGAATAGAATAGGGGAATAGAAGTACTTACTTGCTGTGAATAATATTTCGGGAAGCAGATGCCTCTCTCCGAGCAAATTTTGATAATAAAAACAAGGCGGAGGGGAGATGGACTGTTCCATACATGGATCGTTTTACAAATCATCGTTCGAGTTGAACTTGAACCCGGTGGAGAACAGAAATGTGGTAAATAGAGAACTCAGAGCTAGGCCTTATCATCTCAATGTCTGAAAATCTTCCTGTTAAAACGCTCAAAAGCAGACGGAATTCAAGGATAGGAGGGTGAAGGATAAAGTTATTCGGCTGTGATTAATCCAATTTTAGATTGAGCCTCTGCCTTTGTTAGGAAATGGTGGAGGCATTTGAAAGCGTCTATTGCCTATACAATGAATGGCGCGCGATGAACAAGTCAGTGCTTTTACTTTCCCAGACGAATCTGGAACCACTCCAATGAACCTTGAGGGATTAATATGGTTGGTCCGGGCGGGCATGGATCCGGGATTCAGTCCCAGGCTCATGGCGATGTAAAAGTGACCAGTTGCAGCTACAACACCTCTGCCTTTGAGAGGTGACTAATGAGGTTGTAATAAATGAGGTTTCCACACTCGCTGTAATTGTTGACTACTCGTAAATCGTACGCAATTGCTTCCAATGTTTATTTATTGGCTTTTGGGAGAGCAATTAGCCACTGAGAACTTCAAGAGAGCTCGTTTTTCTGGAAGATGAAGAAATGGAGGAGTGTGCTAGCTTCCTTTCCGTCAATTTTGGAAATGGAGTTTGTTTACTTTTAAACAGGCGATTCCGATACATAGCTTCCTCTTTTTCAAAAATGACAGTCTACATTGACAGCATTTGGGTTCACCTGTAATGATTTGGGACAATACCCCTCTGGAGGAGATAACGTTCTGAAACACGACTGGTCTCAGAACTGGTTCGATTGAATCGAACTTTAATGTCTTCCATATACTTAACCTACTTATTTCATCTCAAGCACAACTGCTGAAAGCCTTGCAACCAGCCTTCAGGTATGGCGATTCCCTTCGGTGGATACATCGAGATTCTTGAGCTCAATGAGGTTCCCTTATCTTTTTAAGGTCCAAACACTCCTCCACTGTGGTAGCTTCACAGAATAAGTGTAAAACACATTAAGAAGTCGAATCTTATAATCAAAAAAATGGACTATAGGTTTATGCGAGGTATTCTGAAAGGCCGTGTTTATCCAAAAGTGAATGTCCTCCCGAAAGTCTCTCCTTTCTCCACGTTTCCTCGACGCAAACAGCTCCCAAACTGACTACATTCTGAAAACTAATCTGTCGTCTTTCAAAGAACAGTTTCTTCCGTGAAATCTTGTGAAAGCTAAGAAGATGTCGTTGAAAGGAAGGTGAAGGTCCTTTAAAATATAGGGGAAACTTGCAACTCTAGCACTTTTTCTGAAGGACAGCACCTGTCAACTTTAAAACGGATTGTTGCAACAAAGTTTATTGCTCTTCTTTGTTTCTAACCCACGCTCAAGAACAAATAAAAGGGGGTCATTAGGTCCCCTATCAGTACAAATGAGGGCTGGACATACTGACGAGAACAACTGCCTCGACGACATGGCGTACCAGTTCCCTATGCAAGCTACGAACGTATGGCGGCTGTCATTGTTAGATTAGCCCGCTCAAAACAGCGGCATGATTGTCCCCATACAAGGAATGTGGGCACATGGACACGATTGCGTCATGGCGATCGTCGTTTCAGGCGCCACAGTGTACGAAACACTGATTGAAACGTGGAGGGTACCAAACGGCGTCAAGAGTACTGCAAATCGGGAGGCTGTAGTCGGTATAGTGAGGCTTGTTGAGAGGCTGAGTGTACGGGCCACACGGAGACAGTGTATCGGCTGCAGACGGTGCAGCAATGGTGTCTGGCCAGCAGTGCCAGGCGCGAGGGCGATGTACTGGTCAGTGGACCAACACCAAAACAATCCCGACCGCGATCCATTCCGACCACCCGGCCGGCCGATCATCATCGCGCGAGCGGATGCTGACAACCGACTGACTACCTTATAATTCCTTTATTCTCATTTTATGCCTTTTTCGTCACTTTCATTTAATTTATGCCTTTAATTATAATTTTCATAATTTGTTATTGTTAAAGATCGGAATTGCGAAGGTAGTTGATATGCTTCACCCTTATTAGTTGTCAGTAAGTTGTTGCTTTCAGCCTATCTCCAGTTCTATGGTTTTATCACTGTATTTTCTCATTTTCCCTACATACATGCTCTCTTCAGGACGTTCCTTTCCTACGAAAAATCAGTTTACTTTACTTTCTCTCTTTTTTACTTTCTCAACTTACTTCTTCTGGAATAAGTCTATCAAAATTCCCAAGAGAAAATTGCTTGTAATCTCGTATAGTACCCGTCAGCCAAGGCATATGAAAAAGCAATTTGGCCACCTTTTTTGCTAAAAGATTTGTAAAATATTAGTTTGTGGAATTCGAAAAGAAACCCATTTCCATAGGAATCGCCATAAGCTATGCTCAAAACCACGATTTCTACGATTTTAACCATCGAAACCTTAAATAGGGAATGGTACAACCTGGTTTTTTTTGGATTTCTTTAATAATCGCCCTTTTTTACTGATTCCCGTATTTTTCTTGAACGTGGACCTGAGAATGCCGATAAGATTTGACTTTTAGTTCTACTTGCGAATGTAGACCGTTCCGGCTTCAAGATAAGCCGTTTGACGTGCCGAACACTCAAGAGCCTTATCCTTCCTAGTCGCCGATGACGTACCTAATAAGCCTATTTACTTCCTTGATCCTTTTTTATTTCCTCTCCAGAAGTTGGGCTCGCAGATTGTTAGATGGGCCAGACAGTCGCACTAAAAGTAACAAAAGCTCAGAAATAGTTTAGTGATTCACTAAACAAAGTCGTATGCACAGTAATATTACGCCTTGTTCGTGGACTAGATATCTTGTTCATGAGATCTAGCAGATCGGAAATCTCGTCCAAAACAGGAAATGTGTTCTAGCCGTTCATTATGATAATCTCGCCTAGACTGGGAGGTCAGAAATCTGTAGTTGACATCCGTAAATTGAAGAAAACGCTTCAAACCTTGCGAATATTCATAAAAGCCAGTTCGCAACCGGTTACTACAGTATTTCTTCATTAGTTCTCTTTATTCATCGAATCACTCATTATAATGCCATTTAATTTGTATCTTTTACATTAATATGTATACATTTTGAGAACGGCGAGAGAAGCCGTAGGAAAGTCCTTTTTATTCTCCTTTCATTCCATGTCCAGAACACCCCAAGCAGCTGCCTAGCTTCGATTAAGCGCCGCTGGATTTGGGTAGGAGAACTGTAGGTCAGGAACCTTCAAGCTCCAATGGCTTAATCTGCGCTGGCTCAAAAGCTGGCTCATTTCCAGTTGTAGGGATCTAAGGAGGGTTCTCGATGGTAAGAAATTTTAGAGTTACTTCCGGTTGGATGTTTCCTCCATCCTGGAAAGCTAGTGTCAGAAATGTTTACCGAGCTTAAAAGGTTGGCGGAGGGGGGAGGGGGATGTGATCAAGGTTCACCTTCAGATTAATGCACGAAATGGCGGGGTCACCTGTCGCAAGCCTGTTCATCTACTTTCGGGGAAGTCTATGACGAGGGCAAAGGCTATGGTGACAAGACAGTTAAGAGTAGGTATGAGCTCCCACTCAATCAATGAGAAGTATTCTCGTCCCCTTAGATCAGATGTGTAAGAACTATCTTCTTATGGCACTTCCTCTGCTTCCGTACGTTCAATAGAAGATTCCATATGATTCAGCGTGTAACGTTCGTACAGTGGCGGAAATTCGTGAAGAATTCCTTATCGAACATGCTGTGATTAATGGTGAAATGTCGTGCTACGATACAGTATCCCTGTGAGCGTTATCGTTTTGTGACGGTGTATTCGTTTGGGATGGGAAAACATCGTTTGTAACTTTTGTCTTGGAACTTACACGTGAGACTATCTGATGGCTTTTCGTTTCGTTTTAATAATCAAAAGATAAATCTGAGTGATACTATAGCCGCAACCCCTCCAGGGATGGGCACACATACCGCCACAAACTACAGACTTAGAAAAGTATATATTCTTGAGGTAATGAATACGAGATTTCTCTTAGGAAAGGCCTCAAGCTTCAGGATACGCTGCTCTGGAGGATAAAATTGAGTGGGAGCGGATGCACCTATGTGAAAACACTGAAAGCAGCACCTTACTACCTTAACTTCACTAGCTAGTCCTAAGGCATGAACGACTTTAAAATCCAGTAGGATTCAAAGTCGTTTGTAGATTGGTGGTTGGCTTCTTCGTCCTACAGCATACTGAAGGCAACAGATGATTCCCATCACAGTTTATCTTCCCACACTTGGCTACGGTCTGTTGGGCGAGGCCGTTGAGGTAGGAGGAATGTGCCACTTCAGCACGGTGCATATACGGTGGCTACAAGGAGAACCCCTTCTCGTCCGTGAACGTATTCGTTCTAGCGTGTGTGTGTGTGTTGGTGGAGGAAAACTAAATCAAAGTAGGTGGTGCAGCAAGATAAACAGGAAGATATCTATGGGTTCCACAGCACGACTTGATTAAAGGGATACACATAAAAGGATATTAAAAGGAGACTTTTTCCCAGTCCGCAACGAACAAGTGTGTATAGATTTTTTAGAACTGACTCGTTCCTATTCCTACTGAACAACATAAGTTGGAGCAACATTGTAACCATCAATCGTAACTATGAATACCCAACATGCTCTCAATATAGACAGTTGTAGCATCATGAATACCTCATTTCTATAAAAATCTGTCTGACAAAGATTCGTTCTCAGCAGATTGTGGGGCCTTAATGCGGACCTTGAAGCACATTTAATAGTTCCTAGATTCTGCTTCTCAAGTGGAGGGATCGATATTTGGCACTAATCGATATCGTCATTGAATAACTCCAAATATTCGAACTCCACTCAGAATATCGGCTATCTCGGCTCATTACTGTAGGCCGGAAAAGCTGTAGCTGATTCGTTCTCAGCAAATGGGCTGTGACGCCGATATATTTGGTAGTCTAGAGGGTTATTCTTTTGAGGAACGGGACCAATATTTTGCTGCTTCCAAAGAGTATTTCCTATATTTATTCAATTACTTATTTTTTTAAAAGTTGTTCGACTTCGTTATGGCCTCGCCAAATACTTAGTATCCCTTCCTGCAACTTCGTTCCAGGAACGGCTTTTCATGAAGATTTGAAATTTTTACAATTCTACTTCACCATTATTTATCATTACCATGCTTATAGCCCGCAGAAGGCGTGACTATAACAACATTTTTAATTTGTAACCATACAAGCACTAAAATACGTATCCGACCCATGCCACTGCTAAAGGGAGTCAACTTCCTGTGTTTTTACCGTAACCTATAGGTTTACTGCCAATAAAACAGCCAGAGATAAAAAGGTTGTTTGTGGCAGCTGGCGGAGGACAGGGAGAAGGGAGAGGGAGGGTGCCGAGTACTGATCTCTGGAAAACAGCCTACCCTACGCGCTCCGGGCATTTTGCATTACAGCAAGAAATTTCTGGGTATAACTAGAGTTTTTTAGCCTTGAGCTTTTAAAGGATAGAATTACCAGGAAAGTCAGATCCTACTGGGAGGTCCTTCTCTCGTGATTGGTCAACGACTTGCTGTCATCAGCTGATCTGCATAGTTTGCTAGCTGGTAGCAAAAACGTTTGTACTGAGCCATCTATCAAATAAATAAATAAACTAATATGCAAATAAACAAGTAAATAAGTATATTTGCCCATAAGTCAGCACGGGAAATCACTCACCATCCACGCACACTTGTTTCAGAGTTACCATACCTCGCCTCGAAGACTTTTTTGTTGCATCGGGAGGGTAAGCCCTATGGGTGAATCAACTCCAAATCCTGTCCTGTCAAAACCTTTACCCAGTCTAGAATAGGCCCCCTTATTTTTTTTCGAAAATTGAATAAGGCCTACTGTATTTTTTCTTATCTTTAAGTGTACGGCAGGCCTTGTTTTATAAATAGAACCAAATTTTTAGCTGACCTTTTGCAGTAATCTAACAAGTACAGAGGAACTCAATTTCATGCGATGACCTCTATGGCCTCTGGGCTAGGTAAGCCTTCAAAGTTCCAGGAGCATCTCAACCAGAGGTTGCTTCAAAGTCTGTGAGAAAACGAACCACCATTCTCTCTCTGAGCTCCCAAATAAAACTTGTTTTTGGGCAGTTTTTTCCTCACCTTTCCTTTTCTATGGCTCATCAGAGTCCGTGGCCTACAAGACTTCCTGAGCCATATCAAGATTACGGTAGCTGAATGTCACCTTGATAACTCCCGAGCGGCAAGGATCAAACAAAACGACTCCCTCCGCTGAGTGTGACCTTTTCTGAGTTTCTTTCCAGCCAAAATCGGAAAGACAAGATTCATCCTTTTCTCATCGACCCCTTTTCATTTTGAACAAAATCGTCCAGATCCGGGTAGCGATTCCCGAATTCGCCTCAAAAGACTTCCGACCCGATAGCATTGATGGCGATGTCGTTTCGCGGTACCAAATCGGCATCCTCCTTCACATCACAGACGCTTCACTGGATGATTTAATCGCATCGGTTCATCCCTAATCACCTCACACACTGTGTCTGATCCTCTACTCCGTTCCGCTTAGCCCTCTCATTCTCTCACAAATCCCATCACGACCACACCTCGACCAGTCGTTTCAAGACGTTCCCTTAGTTTTGCGATTCCCGTACCAGCCACTTTGGGTGATTTGCATAAGTCCCCGTACGTGACGTTCGTAGAACTAATGTGTCCATAGAGACTACCGATGCACGCAAGCCCCAATCCATTCCCCTCAGTCACTACAGATGTTCACATAAATAATTGCATGACATCGTAATGATCCATACGAATATTAGAGCAAAATTTATTCACATTTATAATTAAGCTGCATTTCCCTTTCCATATGGAAATCGTCAGAACAGCCCGATCGGCTCAAAGTCACATTTGTGATGATTTTTCAACCACCCCGATTTTTAGGGTTTTCTGGATTTTAGTTACCTTCAAGATTACTCATTCAATTCTAGATCTTTTAGGCTGCCCTTGGATGTAGTGCAATCATAAAATAAACAAAATCCATGGGAAAGGGATCGTGGGAAGCCTATTTCCTTCGAGAAGTGGTTTTCAGCCCAGGAACTGGTGGAAAAATAATTTCGAAGTGTGTTTCGAACGGTTCCTGCTGTCCGAACGGCTAGAGAACCTCACAGCACTACGAAGCTCATCTCCGAGCAAGGATGATCGCCTAAATTTCATGATTTCATGCTTCCCCTGAAGGAATTCCCTATGACTCCGAGTATTTCATGTTACTCCGAGTGCACTGCAGGGAAATGGGCCTCTGAAGACGATCAAATAGTTTTCATGATGGCTTTTTTGAATGTTTTTCCCAAATTACCGGACCCTTTAATAAGGATTTTTGGAGCATCTTGTAAAAGGGGGTTGATTTGAAGTACGGCCTTCAGGTTGCCGTTTCCAAATCTTTTTCAAAGCTTCCATTTGGCCTCTTCCATTTGCGGTCTACACTGCGGCTTGATACTGACCCCGGATAACCGAACCCTCCATCCCTCTGGGGTCGGTTAACTGTTACTATCTCGTCTGGAAGGATGAAAGCACTCTGAAGGCCCAAGTATATGCCTACATATGCATATGAAGCCCACATACCATCCTATTATAGGCTTTGCCCTTTAATGAATAAGACGTTAAATCAAGTATTAATAAGTCCATAGTATGTCACAAGCCTCACGGTTTCAGGTGAATTTCGAAACAAGTGACATCATATTTACGGCGCATTCCGTAAAGAAACTAAAAATAATAATTCGGGATACACAATGTGTAAGAAAAATTCAAAAAATCATTTTGACTATAATCAGAAATCAGTAATTCGACAAAGAAGTGCTTGTAGGCACCTCCATTCTCAATAATCTTCTTGAGGTTTCTTCCTTAACTCAAAAAAAAAATCTTCTCCCTCGCCTGGTTCCTGAGATTCTTGAAATTCCTAGATGTTTCATCGTTTTCCTCACCAGTTTCTTTAGGAGAAATTTATCATCGAATTTCTTGTATAGGTTACGTACGTAACTGACTGGACGATGACTAATCTACAATTCTGAAACCTGAGTAACAATATGGAATGTGGGCGTATGGTATGAATCATGCTGGAAGAGGCGTGACCGCTGCTGTCATTTTATAGATTTAAGAGACGCCATTTCTTCAAGCAGGCTCTGACAGCGGACAACCCCTTAGTCTGTTATTTATCGCCTAGTCTTCTATACTAAATTTTGGCCAGCCCATTGTCCTTTTGTGTACCAACTTACTTTTTCTTGTAAAGGTTTTTGATGCTCCCCTAGTGTTTGTTCGGAGCTGGCCGTTCATAGTTCATCCAAAGCGAGTTCATTTGTACTGTTGTTTATCGGCGGTCAGTAAGTGTTGTCTGCTCCCAGAGGGCATAGTTAAGTCGTCTGGTGGCTTTTATGGTTCAATCATCATGACTGGAAAGTCTCCCTATTAAATGGTTCTAAAGTCCTCAAAGGTCTTCCATCCTTTCCTTTATGGTTTCTTTAAGCTTGCTGCGATGCGACTGTACTTTACTGAGACCTCGATGCATCTGATAATTTTTTTGCTAAAAAAGCCTTCCCTCCCTCACCGGATTTCCTCACCCTACCTTTGGCACATATTCCTTCGTGAATCGCTTTCTCATGCTCAGTTTCCATGGCGTGTTTTCGGAAGTATCAACGGTGATAGCGCCGATGATGCGACGGTGTCACATGGTGTTAAGGCGGTGTTTGTAGGAACTGCCATGGAAACTTGGCAAAACACTTTTGCATGCAGACCAGTATGTTCACTAGAGACCTGCGACGACTCATGATTTATGTGATTATTGGCCTGTAAATTGCAATAATTCTAGGTTATAGATCAACAAAACCTTGAAATCCATCGTTTTGCTCAATTGAATCTAATTGTTTTTTCCTATCAGCCGTACATATAACCTTTTGAAAGCCTCTGCTTTTCTAAGTGGTGAATAAATGCATGGCGCTTTCTAGTGGCGTTATCTTGCGATGTTAACTACTTCTTAACCTTTTTTTCTGTATATTAAATTGGTGTTCGTTTAAAAGTTATTATTAGTTTTATTTTCGTCCTATCAAAAGTAGTATATGAAGAGCTCAGCGTTGGCAGGACCCGTTGTAGGATACGCCACACATTCGACTCCCATTCTGAATCGCTGCAGTGATTTCATTCATGCGGAGATAAGATAGACCTGTTTAATTGGAGTCATTTTTTAAATCTTAGTTGGGACCATCCACTAACGATAAGATCTCCTTTGCTAGGCGGGCTCCTTTGCGTCAGTCGCTCTGCTTATCGCCAATTTTTGTCCCACCCACTTTCTTCACTCGGTCTTTTGGATACACGTAGTGTCCTACCTCTAAAGGAAAGTGGGTTTCTACGTGGTGTACACTGGATGAAGCTCTGTCAATAATCTTTTTTCGTCTGCTTCTGCAGTTTATCGGAATTGGTCCTGTCAATATTAATTCTTCACCAAATGTTGCGATATCTCGAAGCCATTTCGTAGCTATCTGAGGCATTCCAGGAGTTTTGAAACCTCAACTTTAAGTAGCTTAGCGTTTACGCGCTGTAGATTTACTTCTTTCGAAATCCCTGATCATATCCGTTCGGAGATTCTTGTTTCGAAAGTTCCGGCCCAATGGAATGTGCTATAAAACCGTGTCAAGGTCCCAGGATCATCATATGCTCGCTTTTACCGCCGAATGTCACTTTCATTGGGGGCGATTTTCGAGGGCGATGGCCTGAATTCCATCATACGTTCGCCTTCGATATGCTATAAAATCAGGTCAATCGGTTACTAACCACGCGCATTCACTCTCTCCTTTTGATTTTTCCTTTGCGATATGGCCTTGAGTAGCCCTTTCCTGAGCCCTAAGTGGCCCCTTACGTAGATGCCAGAAACTTCGTACAACAACCGATCTGAAGGAAACAGCTCGTTCACTCTAAAGCTGAAAGCGGTCTTTTAGCCGGAACTTTTCCAGTTTTTCTTAATCCTTTTTCGAATTCTTCCTATGTAGCATTTCAGACTTCTCTCCAGTGGTCCCTTTGTTTATTGATCGACAAGCTCCCAACAGTCTGATAGGGTAATCCCTGATTCCGAGAAATATCCAGAATGTTCCGGGAAATCTGTTCACCTATGTATATTCAGCCTGAAAAAAATAATTAAGCGCTTGTTTACTTGCCATGATATAGGCTAATCGGCTCTCTGTGCGTCATAACCGGACGTCTGCCTTTCGTAAATAGCGAGCCTTTCACTTTCGTTGGGTAGCAGGGTGACCAATTCAGAACTGCGGTCCCCGTCCCTATGTTGTGGATGGAGACGACTTGGAGAATGCATTTCCATGGCTGTCAACAATTGGTATACCTCAAAAGCAATCGAAGTAAACCTCGAACCCCTTCCCCTCTCATTTATTGATCGCCATCCAAATCTCAGCTGTGCCTTGGGCGATACCCTTGCAGATTTTTCCTGAATCCATGGTACAGAGAGCCCCAAATGGTGATTCTTCGATAATCNGATCGAAGTTGTTTGGCCGGCGATTGTGATGCGTTCAGGTGCAAGCGCTCGACGTCGTTTACATCCGCCCTTGTTGTTTTCGACGTACGTCCCAGACTCCTGCTTATGCCGTCTCTAAATAGCGGCCGTCGTCGTTTTCTGGAAAACAAATCGGAAAACGTGTAGCGGCGTTAGTGTTCGTCGAACAGAAGCCCGCCCGACCGCCAGACGTCGTCCTTGCTAGGGCATCGGGATCGGAAGTTTCGTTCAGGAAGCATTTTCCTCTCTAGTTTCTACTACTTAGTAACGATTAGCGGTACATAACCTCTGTTTCCTAATCGCAGAGCCACGAGTAAGTCCTGTTTTCTTCGAAAACATTCGTAGGCACTGTAGCGCAGAGTAGAAGATCCTCGGACCTTTACGATCAGGTAAATGAATTCTCCATCGTAAATCCACCTTGAGAAGCACCAGGCCATTAGTGCCCCTTTATACATGAGTAACTCCGAGTACTGGCCCTATGGGCTCCCCATCAATCAGTTCATCGCGCTTCAGCGTTGTTGTGGCCAACACGTTTGCCAATCCGGCAGATGACACTTCTTGCCTAGGCATGGATTGAGCCCGTTCTTAACGGGGCTACTTGCGTTAGCCTACACCATACAGCTACCCTCCCTACACAACAACTGGCTCACTATGGGACGTTTTTGTTCATCTGCGGACGGGATTGTTGTTGTTGTTGTAGGGTATATTTAGCCTCCTATGACGAGGTTTCTGACTCATCGTTACGTTCGGGAGGGTTTCAGAGGAGGTAATCCACAATGCAGTCTATTGCACCATATAAACAATCCCATTCTGCCAAATCTGTCCCAACTCGCAAAAAAGGAAAAACACGATTTTCTGTCATCTCATCCCTATATGTACCTCTATGAAAGCGAATTCCTTTCTACGCTTTGGGAACCCGAGAAATTGGTTTTCCGTAGGAGCATTATGTTCTGCACTAGTACATTCGTAGCGCTGATCAGTTCTTTTTCTTTTATACTTTTTATGGTACTGAAAAATCTTTTCCGATATTTTAAAAGTCCAAACTGATAAGCGAGTAATTCCGTTTGACGTTTGGACGGTTCAGGTTCCCAAGTAGAAGTCATACTTTAACCACTGCTGCTCCCCATTTGGGAGCATGTTCCACCAAGAAGTGAACCTCCACATGTTCCAAATGTAACGACGTCACTGAGAGTATGAGCTGAACCACCTGCGGCCGAGCAGATTACCTAGCTCTGATCCGCTGGGTTGGAATTTGCTTCCAACGGAACTGGTGGAGGGTTCACTGAACAATGTTCAAACAGCTTTTTTGAATGCAGCTGCAGTCGAAACCACAGCGCTATTCACAGCTGAAATAAAAGCAGGCCAGTTTTATGTCCAGGGGTCAAGAATGCTGTAGGGAATCTCAAGATGAACCCATTGGATAGATACGAGTTAAATTCTAACGAGCTATTCACCACAACAATTCACCCAACCCTCTTACCGCCCAGCGCCCGTGTAAATGTGGGGTCGAACATGGGGAAAGCCGGGTAGGGAGATAGTGCCAACACATTCCCTGCCAGGTTTGTTTCTTAGGTGTAATCCTCCCTAGAAACAAAGGGAAACCTGACCAATTTTGTTGAAAATAAGTGACCATTTTTACTTACCTCTTCATTTGATTGAATGTTTTTTAATTATCAGTTTGTAGCTGCTTATTTACGATTATATGTTATTGTAACTGTTATTTAATTATTTTTTGTCAACATTCATCACAATTAGCTTTATTATCGCCAATAATAGTTATTTCACACAACGGTTGTGCCGAAACTTTGCAAAAAAAACGTTATACAAAATTCCAACCAATCCAAATAGTACGGTCAGAAAAATAAAAAAAGCATGGCAATTTACTAAATTTTGAAAAAAGGGGTGGATATTTGTGGATTTTTAATTTTCCCCTGAAATCAGGTAGGTAGGAAGCAGGGGGAAAGAGTGAATTTAATAGCCTCCGATGATCTAAAGCTTGTGTCTGAAGTATTTATGAGAACCAAGTTGTTTTTTTCCAAGAAGAGCAACTACCCATTTTAGGAATCCATCAAATTACCATCAAATTAATGTGAATGATTTCCGAAGCATTACGGTAGTCTGGCAAATGTCGCGAGTGCAGTTCCCTCGCAATCAAGTTTCCTCCTCTACGCGCTAAAGGGCTAATCAGAACCAGATTCACATGAGAGTATGAAGTCGGCCAGCCAGTTGTTTCATCAGCTTTACATCTTGGGAAGCTCATACGGTTGCAATAACGAAGGATATAGATGGAGTGGGTATTTTCATCTTCCCTAGGCTCCAAAAATCACTGTGCCATACAATAAAAATTGCAAAAACGAAAAAGAAAAGAGAGGAAAAAGGAAAATTACTGCTAAAAAGGCGATTGGATACAATCTTGAAAGGTTCATCGAGGTTTTACTTTTAAACTGATTACTTCTTCCCTCTGACATTTCCTAGTCGGACATTAAGTTGTTTCTTAGGCGTCTACCTGCCCTCTGACCCGACAGGCCTACCTGAAAAGTTCGTAGTGCCCCTTGAATTCGTCGGTTTGTTAGAACAACGGTTTGCGGGACCGGTTGATATGGGCATGTTTTTGTGCTGATCAGACATTTCTGGATTAATTTGCTACCAGTGATTAATACTGTAGGAAAGCTGTGAAGCTTTTTCTTCCTCAAAAAGATTTGATCCTGAATTTTGTTGTCATTGTTCATTAACTGCACCACCTATCTGGGCTAGTTTCTAACCTCCTGTTCATTCGGTCCGTCGGCTCGGTGTGAACGATCTCTGTCTGAATCCATTACTTTCTTTTCTGGAAAATTCCTCTTTTTGTCCTTTATTCCTTTTATTTCTGGTCCAATCCCATGAGTTTAATCTTTGTGTGAACTTTGATCGCCTATGAATTTTGTTGACGTGCAATGCTACCACCTTCATCAATGGTCATACGTCGGGTCTGCCTCTACCATTTGAATAACAAAAAGGACCGTAAAGAGATAAAAAAAAATAATAGAAGAAAAAGATTAGTAATTTGTTGGACCCACGTTTCTGGTGTTGTTCTAGAACTCATAAACCGATCAGGTAAAGAATGATTCGCTTAGTTCATGTTCTCAGTTGGTCATTCCTCGACTACAACAGAAGTCCAGCTTCTGGGTGACTTTCATTTCGCAGCAGCCATGAAATGTCCCCGAGTTCTGTTCCCTTCTTTCTCGAAATTCTAGTGCAACAGGACTTAAACGGCTCGTAAGGCTATTATCATGGCTTTCGGAGCGCTCACAAATTCGGTCCCATTGTGCTAGAGGGGATGCGGCGTATGACTAAAAGTGTCAACGGACCTCCCCGTTGAATCGTGTGGTCCAACAAATCTGTTTGCATTTCGGCGTAGTGCTCACGACAACGACGACGAAACACCCCTAGTAACACAACATAAACCGCCGGTCGAAGCAAAATTGTCTGTCTGCCTGCCTGCTTGCCTACCTGACTGTCTTCTAGTAACGGTCGAACTGTAAAAAGGGTAACAAATTGAACCATAGCAGATAACCGGCGAACTTTTACGAAGGGCATCGACAATTGAGGCCACTAATGAGTACTATTTGCTTATTCACTGGTCTCTAAAAGGACTTTGCACTTTCCATAGGTCTGATAATCGAAACTTCCAGAATTAATTGCCTCTTTTGGTTCAAATTTGAAATTTTCATCGGCGTGGCTTGTACTCTCTCTCTGTCGCGGTCTGATTAGATAGGCAGGCACATCGGAGACCATGAAGGCATTCGAATGAACAATCTTTGAGCCTGTAACTATTTCTTATCTATGGTAGTGTCCAGACCCCACAGTCATCCATAAAACAGGTTTTTTTGGTAATTATACATCCAGCACATCTATATACATTGTGACTAAAATGATTTTTGCTCCGCCCACATCATGTTTGTTGTATTTATTGATTGTAGGAATTCAACATTTTCA
The DNA here is from genome assembly GCA_900617895.1 of Haemonchus placei. Classification (NCBI taxonomy): domain Eukaryota; kingdom Metazoa; phylum Nematoda; class Chromadorea; order Rhabditida; family Trichostrongylidae; genus Haemonchus; species Haemonchus placei. The sequence continues at coordinate 16,462 of UZAF01018625.1, read as the reverse complement.
ATCGGAAAAGATTTTTCGTTTCACTTTTTTTCCGTTTCCTTTCCTCGAAAAAACCGTTAAGAACTGGTTTTCCATAGCCGTTTTGATGATTAGGCGGAGCAAAAATCATTCTGGCTATCACATGTTTGGAAAGACTATAATGTTTTTTCGTGTAATGTCTTATTCTCTACTCCGTCTTTATGTTGATGAACCATTCCTGCTCATGAGATTTCTATCGAGATTACCAGTTTGTCTGAAAATTTCTTTCTTTCGATTTCCCTTTATTTTTCCTTTTTTTTCGCTACTCCTTCGGATTGGTCCCCATATTTTTTCTAACTTTTGAGTTTTTTTGATTTTTTAAAGTCAAATCATGACGTTATCAGTGTTAGCACGGAATGGTTCCTACCTACCACGTTACTTTACTAGTGAACCTTAACCTTTGGACGGAGTAATGTTTTGTCATCAAGAAAAACAACTCGAGAGCTACCATCCTTTTATGGTCAATGTTGTTGAGAATAAGACCACACGGTAGTAGGGTCGGAAATGATGTTTGTTTCACAGAGCATAGTCACAACATACCACCAAAATCACATGAGACTGAGACCAAAAACCAGTTTCCCGTCTGCGAAAGGCCACAGATCTATGTATTGACTCGTCACCGAATATTTCAGGTATTCACGTAGGTCTCGTGCCCAGTCGCTAGCGCTCCCGGGACGTCTGACACCCACCACTGATACCGTCGGCCTTCTATTGGCACGTGTATACCATAGGAACTACCAAAGATTGACCGCTTCCATTCCCAGGGGATGAGTCATATTTCAGTTGTGGGTTAGGGCTATTTATAACATTTCAAGTTCCCATGACTCATGACTTGGGGCCACTTCCTCGTGCCTCCCATTCGATCTATGTTCCACTACTCGACCACCAGTAGCAGACCCACTTATGAGTCATACATACATATGTACACTGTGGGCTTGCAGAGGGATTCCAGCCCCGCCGTTCCCGTCTTAGCCCAAGAGTGCATGGCTGGTTCACAGAAACCCATTCCACTTAGTACTTTCGTGAGTGAGTGTATGTTGAAGAGGGAGAAAGAGAAAGTCGAGCTCGCCTCCTCACCTCATGCACTCTATCCCTGAGCTTGTGGGAGGGCAGAATGCTGCGAAAGTGTGTGTGTATATGCATGTGGTGCACTAAAGTGCGTCCCACTCGGCCATGTGCTTCACTGCCAGTTTTTTTTGCTCATGGACGGCTCCAATGAAGCTCGTCACAGTTGGACTTTTGACTATTCGTTTTGGCCTGTCGCTCACTTTTTCCAAAACTTCAAAGAGGCCTAGATCGAATCCTATGTTTTCTGGGAGTATTAAAGAGAAACAGAACACTCCAAGGGGAAACGCAGGGGGCCAGTTCCTTTTTTGTCAATCTTCGGAGTTCTTCCATTGAACTGCGAACAGATCGCGGTCTTGTTGTTTTTTTCGGGTTGGTTCAAAAAACAGACAGCTCCCGTAAACAAGCTCTCTACCCCTCCTAGACAAAGACAGCAGAGGCCCTAATTCCAGGAATGAGGGTCCATTTCTTTTTTCTACTCGTTTAACTACCGTAGTAATTTCACTTTCACCTATCCACTTCCACATCATTCGCTTGTTCTTTCCCAACTCAATCCCTATAGGGGAGTTTAGGCCGGTCCTGCATTTCCAGAGTGCATAGCCACTCCAAAGTGCCGACCTCGTCGATTCATCGTGCGCTTTTTCACCCTCTTCCACTCTCTCCTACTGGCTGGTTCGCTCTCGTTCTGCAAGGGCAATCATCCATCTAGCCCGGAGCTCACTCGAGTTCCTTCATGCCAAACCGACGTCATCCGGCGATGCACCACCACCGTTGACTAGTTCGATTTCTTGGACCCAGTCCAAGTTGTGTGTGTATATGTGTGCGGGGCTAATTCTCTGTTCCCCTCCTTGCACTGCAATTTATTCATGCCTTCGCGCACCAGCTTGCGCTCTCATTCTCTGGCTGGCCCTCCTACTACGTTCGTGCTCCCTCTCATTCTCTCTCGTCGCCACTTACGTCGTCGTTCTCATATCTCCACGCTTCTCGCCGGCTGTCAATATTCGTATAGCCAGCCAGACGACGAAGCTGGTCAGTGTCCTGCACGGAATCAATACTTGAAACGACGCCAGAACCACGCCCATCGAGACCTACGCGATTAAATGGACCACGCTGAAGCAGAAAACGAACAGAGCGCGAACATACTTCACAGTGAATGCGGTGTGGGTATGCACCCGCATTGGCAGTGACATATTATCGATGACCCATCGTCGTCGTCTCCAATTCCTACCGTAATCGTCATCAGCTTCTTGTTGCTATTTCGCCGCATTCCATCACACTTTAGCTGTGATGATGTTTTGCTACACACAACTCACATAAAGACCGGTTGCTGTCGTCGACTAGTGGTGTCGGGGCGACTAGCAACTCATGCATGCACGTGCACATCGTTCTACGTCGCCACTTCTCAACAACGGTCTCAGAACTGCTTTGAAATCAGCTACAACCCATAATTCACTTCCACTTTGTCTTTCCTATCTTACATACTCGTCCCTGAACTTGCTTGGCCCCTCATAATCAAGCAATAGTCGCCTGGGAACCTCCAAACCCCCCGCCCCGTTTTCGAATCAATTTACGCCGAGCCTGATGTTGCGAATTCGCACTATTCGCTCCCGGAATGCAGCAGCGTTGACGTTGCCGGCGCCGGACAGCCGCACTTTGCGGACTACTTTCGCTACGTGAACTTTGCTGGGTGCTGTGCCGCGTTGTCACTAAGCCACGTCTATTTTTTTTAGTGTTCTGTCGATGTTGCAAGTGTTTTAATGTTACCGTTTCGTTTTGGGGAGGGCATTCCATGCGGTGCGTTGTAAAGCAGTTCAGCAGTGAGTGGCCCACGGACCGACAGGGGCGTTCTTCTTCCGGAAATCCTTGCGTCCGAAAATTGTGTGTGTGTGGCAACAGTTGGTCGGTCGGTTAGCATGTCAGCAGTTTTAGATCTTTCTAGTCTATCGCACCGGTCAGTTGCCTCCTTGGTCCAAGTGTTCATCGTGGCGGCGGCACCCGTACGACGTTGTCTGTCGCACAGCTAGTCGGGTAGTTGCGGGCTGCTGCTGCTGCCTCCCCCACACGGGGGTAGAGATCCGGCTAGTCGTAGAACCAGTTCAAAGCCGTGCTGGTCGTGGTTCGTCGTCGGTGTCGTTGCTAGTGGTGGGTGGCGTTGCTGCATGGTGCGCGCACGCTGTCGTCGATGGTTGTGTTTTTCATGAAAGCTCTGCGTATCGTCATGGCTTGCTTACTTGTTGTCTATTTGCTTGTTGTTTTGCTCGTGTGCCCAACTGGTTGCAGTAGTCGCGACTGCCTACTACTGCCTCACTCTACTCACGTTCGCCTCGCTTCAGTTCTCATTTCTACGCCGCATGTGCCACTATAGCAGTTTCTCAGACATCGCCGCCGCACCCAATAAAGTACTTGGGCGAGTAGTCCTGGAAATGTTGCACTTCTGCTTTTACGGTCGGCGAGCGATTTAGCCACCCTGCCGCTCTATCGAGAAGTGCGCGTCACGCCGCAATTGCTCATTTAGTAAAGGATTTTCATCTGGCTAGGGTATAAAAGTGTAGTGTACTCACAAACGCTCTCCCATTCTTAGATTTGTCCGCTTCGGATCGCTTTTTGTTGATGTAATAATGTGAATCTGCCGTTATGAGTCTGATAATGTTTCAGGAATGAGTTGACGACGTCAACCTCCTCGGCTGGGTCCCAGCCGCGCCATCATCTTCTTCATCGACATGGCGAACGAGTGCTTGCCGATCAATAGTCACGATTGGAATAACATTGGATAGCATTCACTGTTAAGGTTCGTTCTAGTTGACTGACTCAACCCTTAGGCGTTTCGTAAAAGAGTCCCCTTCGTGAGATACCGTCACTCATCCTAAACTGGTCTGGGAAGCTCGGGCTAATCTTTTCTAGCTTAATTGGGGCTTTTTGTTCGAAATTTCGTGACTCATCCTGCTCATTCCTTTTGCGAAATCTAAGATTGGGAAAAAGAAGAGGGATTATCGGGCTGTATTACGTTTAGAAATAGGAATTCCGGAGGGGGGATAAAATTGTTTCGTAGGAGCAGTGTTTGCCCCGGGCTGATCACCTAGGTTTTCAGAAAGAGTTATCCCTTGGAGTAGTGCTACCGGCTGCAAAAAACCCGAGATATTGTGAGAATAGCGGATGGACCTGCGCACTGGCCCATTACCCATGAAGAGATTTGACCGCTCCTCTAGGCATCCCTAGACCTTCCCCGCTCCCGAGATATAAGCCCCACATTTCGAACCGCCTCGCCAGCGAGTATAGTTGACAAAATCGCTGCTGCTCCCGGTTCAAAGGGCGAACGTCAGTTGGAACCTCGAAGTGAGTCAACAGGTAGCCGCAGTAGACAGTACATTCTTCGTTGCTGGGATATTCTGAAAGTAATTAGGGAATTTTTTTTCCTAAACGGATGAAGCGAATTTCCGAGGTGCAGTACAATGGTGGAGAAGGTCCTTGACTAAGATGGCCCTCAACTGCATACCTCAAATTTGCATGTATACTCGATGTTTGGTAAAATAAACAAATGTCAGCCAAAAACATAGCCAAATAATAACAGAAACGGACAATCCGATAACACTGTAGAAAACAACAACAACAACAACAACAACAACAACAAGATTAACAATAACAACAAGATGACACCATTGCCCTTTCTCAGAATTCTTTCCGTCACAGGAAAAAACTTCTCGAACTGAACTAGGAACCCAGAACCAACTGAACGTATGCCTGTGGAGGCAGGGCAGCCCTTTAACTCTTTGATATGAAATTGAAAGAAATGGAGTGTCTGGAGACATGTCCAGTTCCATCGGTGTACTTGGCTATTCTCTGTAGTAGTCTCGCTGCGCGACATAACTATCGGGCATTATGGCCGTCCCCTGAAAAGAAATTTTAGGAAAATCTGGAAAAGGCATTGTTAGCCTTCTTAGCGTGATGAGCTGAAACTGCTAACCCAAACAGTTTAATGTTGAGGACCGTGATGGTATTCGAGACCTGATAATCCTCTGTTGTTTCAGATATTCGCCGGCGCTGCTCAACAACCTGCTACTAGCCAATGGTCTTTCGTATGGCCGCGAATCATTTGGTGGTCCCGGTTCGCGTAGTAACAACAACATCTTTCAATGAGACGGCAACCGTCCGTCCATCCATCTGTCCATCAGACCTGTGCGTCAACTCGCTACCGTGCTTTCGTCGTGCCCAGACCAATCGGCAGTGGCTGCAGATGACTACCGCGCTTTCGTTACACCCGTTTAGAACGGACCACCTCTTTTAATGTTAAGCCTCTTTTAATACTAATATATGCCTCCATTGTAATACACTCAAACGAATCACATTTATGCTCCATCATCATGATTTGCTTCGTCTTCTTCTTCTTCGTCTTGTTGCGTTTCACCTCGTCCTACGACCCCCTTCGACACCGCCACCCCCACCCCGTCCTCTTTCATTTTCCCTCATCAGATTGTGGCCCCGCCCATTGGTAGTCCTCCTGGGTATCATCAGAAACTTCTACCAATACGGTTCCACGATTATCTAATAATCACTAATATACACCAAATGTCTTTCATATGGCTGAGTGCTTCTAGTTTTGATGGATGTAAGCCCCGATGTGCTGTATAGGGTGTGTGTGTTTGTGTGTAGGGATGATCCGTCAGTATCCAGTAATGGTATGGATGGATCTCCCACACCGACCGATAACACCATTCATCGACCCTTAAATTTTTGCAATCCACGTTCTGGGCACAGATGACGCTGCCTTCCGCTGTTCCGCGAAGACGGGTACCGCATACGACCAATGATCGCGTACAATTGCGTACCGTTTACCGGCTCATCAAAACATGGCAATTACCGTGCACAGCTTATTTATGTAGAGGGAATACGGTTGCTCGGCTTCCAGTTATTCTCCTCAATTACGCAATAGGTGCACGGTTTATTTCTTTTTTTTGTAAGTGGTTTTTAAGTCTTTAAATTCTTCCCGTGCCGGCAAACCGTGCGCATCGCAACGCGTCCAGGTCAGGATTAGCGGGAGGCACCGTATTCACCAGCCTTGAGATCGTCATCTCAACCCCCCGAATCGAGTCCTATGTAATTGTTTTTTCTTTATTCATTTATTGATTAACATTGTATTCACTCTAAGAGTTAGTTCCAACGTCTAGCTGGCCTGTTCGTCACTGACCGTCTTTCTATAGGTATTTGATTAGGTCATTTGGCAGCGGCCTCGATTGTGCTCGGACCCCCATTGATTACGGTACCATTACCGTATCGTAACCATTCGGCGTACCGTATGACATCCAGCACTGCACTGCCATGTGTATTTATCCTCAAATTGTATCTGAATTCAACCTCATGATGATTTTATGGAATAAATTTGCAAACCGAGAAATACTATGTTGTATACAAAGGTCATCAATATTTAAAGGGCAGTACTACAGTACTGCCTTGTCATACTGTAGCGAACCCACTGAAACCTTTTTGAATAGGTGTTGTTTGTATAGATTGGCACAATAGGAGTATGAATAGTGGCTAAAAGTAACATGTAAAAGTAGCGCGAAGCTACAGACTACCTTATTTGTTCATCTAAATTCAATATTTAAAATTTGAAGGGGTCCTGACCCGAAATTACTTTCCTGGGTCCTATAGTTCCGATAAGATTATGTGTTCTACAATTTCAAGTTGAATTCCCGGTTAGTAGAAATACTCCTCGAGGCTTACTGTCTCGGACTTCTTCCAAGAGAGCTTTTCGAATATCCCAATGTTCATACTTATAGTAAAAACCTCAGAAGGAAGGGACCCTTTATGTTTGTACAGTTTCATTCCTTTTTCGGATACAGTAAATCGTGATCGAAGTCGTGGGTCCCAAGCTCAACACAATTCACTTGACGTCTGAACTTCCCTGCGCCTTTGGAGGGTTCGGGGAAAAAGCGAGTCTATAAGTTGGACAGACTTGAGATAAGGAAAGTTAGTTGTTACATGTCGTTAGATTGCCATCATATTTCACACTCCCTCCAAGAACTCCTCCTGAACGAATTTCATTCATATCTCTCCACCCAAGCCACGGTCCATTCGTGAAAACCCTCGAAATATCGCCGATCTCTGACGTGATTCCTTTAAGAGTGAATATCACTATGGATTAAAATCGAAGCTGTTTTCAAGCCGAGGTCGTCGCTTCGTGAAAAAGTTGCGCGTCATGAAAGGCATGTGAAATGTTTCCATCTGGAGACATTAAAAAGCAATATAAAAGTTATCCGCATGAGGCAGCAGCTCCCACGCAGATGACGTCAGGGGGTCCCTAATGCAGATCTGATTTTCCGGATAGTTTTCATTAAGCTCTTGCAAAACACTAATGGGAGCTATGGCACCCTAAGCGTCCCTTACATTCATTTTCACGAGAAATCTTGTAGTTGGAAGCTTTAGCAGGCAGATACCATTACAGACTGACTCAAGAACTATGTACCTTACCCGCCTCCAGCCGTAATCCTAAAGATTCGCCACGTTTTCGGATTTTGTTCGGCGTCGCGCAGGTGATGGGCTTTAGCTGACAGGTCTGACTGGTCCGCATCAAGTCTTGAGTAGCTCTCTAACTGTATCCATAATAATAAAATTGAAATTGTGTTCAGCTCAAACAGAGCAGAACAAGCACATTGTACTGTGCCAATCTTATAAATGGTGCATAACGAGAAGCCACACTAAAATGTACTTAAAAGGCCGTTTGGAAAGTATCTACCGAAAAATTTCTGGCATTAGTCCAAACTTTCTTCGAAATGATCCCCGAGTGTTAATAGAATTACTGTACAAAAATTCTACTAATTCGCTTACTTACTTCTTCCCGGCTCCGTCTTTCTTCCTTATTTAACCTTATAATGATTGAACTGTACACCCATGTTCCGCACATTGTTCTTTGAGGGATCAAAATCCACTTTTCTACTGAAACCCATCAAAACTTGTGATAAAAAATCGGCCTTGAAGCCTCTCTAAGCAAGTCTGGTCACGGTTCATTCCAATGCTTGGAGCTGGAAACAAGAATATTGAAGATAAAATCGATCTGATCAACAGAATATCATGGGATCTCCTGATACAGTTTTCGTATACAATTGAATAGTGTCCTTTTATAATATTTCAAGGGCAGCTTCCAGGCAAAATTTGGAATGTCGTGAAATTCTTGGCAGATACTTCCTGCACACTCTGGTACTACATATAAGGTTGCCGTAGAAGGCCCGCCCACAATGGGCGGAGCGTGCCTCGAAGCTCACATCCCTTCTTACATTTATATACGAAAATCCATAACACCAGTTCCCATGGACCTAGAAAGTTCAAACTTGGTAGGAGTACAGGCGCCATGGTGGGAATGTTTATGGTGGGTGGCAGGACCAGACTCCGCCCACGAGGGGCGGGGTTTGGTAGGGTACATTCGTTTTACCCACATAAGTATTAAAATTAATTTTTCACCAGAATTTCAGATTTGGAAGCATGCCATATATCATTTTGAAGGTATTCATCAGCACTACCGTAAGATATAGTATGCTTCAACAGCACATAATGCCAAAGTTGTATCTCAAGTTTCCAAGTTGAAGGGGAGAAAGCTAAGCAAGCCGGCGACTGACACATTATTCTCCATCATAATGAAAATCCATAGCCTCCCTGAATCACCCTTTATCTTCCCAACTTGTGCATTTTGACATCTTTTCATAGATCGCTCAAAAGCCCATTTCATGCAGTGTTGTAATACAGTACAAAGCGATTTTCATCTTAATTTTGATAGGGATGGAGGCAAAATTCCAGATTTCTTTAATTGGGTACTCAGCCGACAAGGGTAAATACAGTATCTTACAATTTATTTTTCATTGATTAGCTTACTAAGTCAACAATAATGTCATCTCCATCCTCACTTACTACCTCCCGTATGTTCTCCAATCTTTTCTTAAATGCCTCTGTCATGAAGCCCTTGTTGATATTCATCGCCAGAGGTCGGATAACCTTCTAATTCTAGCAGAAAACAAATTCTGGAAAGAAAATGGACATAACTTCCTGTACGACCTCATGGCGCAATGCTCGGAATAAATCGTAATTACGGAAACGATGAATTGCTGGCCGGTTTCTCGGGGGTGTGGTGCAGTAGGAACGAATTTGTCGCGTCGCGGTGAGAGGGACGCCGCGCGCGAAGGAATGTAGCAGGATGCGCAGTAGGTAAGAAATACAAAAACAAAAGAACTANATGATTGCATATCGATTGAGCTGTATGAAGAACGCTAGAGCTGTAATAACAGCGAATGGTGGTTCGCGACAGCCGCGGGCGGCGAATCGATTACCCGAAATCGTTCCTAACGCCCGTCTCCCCGTTTCTCATTATAAGGGAAAGAACTGACTTAATTACCGGTTGAGCTAACTTTCATCGACTCCAGCTCCCACTTCTTAAGCTTGCAATTCAAACTGATCCGCGACCGAATCATGATCAGAGCCCATTATGTTGTAGTGCATAGAAATGTCTTCCGAGTAGTATACACATGATCTAAAATTATACTTCTACAAGGAAAAAGCTTCAAAAAAAAAACAAAATCGCTTATGTAACAACCTAATGGATTCCCCGCTAGATGAATAAATTTAACTTGTTGAGTAGTCGATCGTATTTATAATAAACTAATTATATGAAAGGTCAAGGCATAAAGTCATTACTGAAAGGTGTGGATTGAAAAAAAAAACATTTATGACGAAGAAAATCAATAGAAGGGTAGCATGAAAGGGTTAGTCGTGACCTAGCGGAAAGCTGGTTTCCACGGTGAGGACACCTGATTGCGCCCTGATTAGTGAGAGGCTGATATTTTATCTTCCAGTCCAGAAATTTGAATTGAGATCTGTTTTCATAATATTTAGACACAGAAAAATTCTAAGAAACCTCCATATATTACCCGTTGCAACTCCATAACCCTATCCGCAAATACAAGCTTCTTCCTAAAGAACAAGTACAACTTGTCATTCGGGAGCATCATGACAAAATCTGAAATTAGGTCAACGTCTCAGAAGCCAGGAGCTGAAAGGACTCGCTGTCAATAGGCATGTTACAGTAAGTGGATGAACGTTTCAGTGCTCACGCTAATGAAATGTCTGGGTGGGAGGGGCTCAACTCCTTGAAAATAAGATTTTATAGTCTCTCTGAAAAGCCCAACAAAATTACTGGAGAGTGAATTTTCTTGCTAGGGAATCGTTCTCTCAACTTACTGTATAGAACGAATGTCTAGGAAGATTCGTCATCACCCCTTTCGAGTGGCTCAGTTCCTTGCAGCCCACTGAAATGAATTCTTCAATGGTAAACTTGAATTTTCTCTTTAAAAAATGGGAGTGTGTACCAAAAATTCGATGGACACGAGATCATAACAATATATTGTTGTGTAAACAGTATCAATTGTATTCACGAACTAAATTCTATCACCTATGTAGGGCAATCTTATGTTATATAGCGTTGATTTTGCTGATATATTTACAAACTTAAAGGCACAGTTCACGATAATTCAACGGGCGGGAATGTCAATGGCTTTCCCTTCTCTCGATCGATGTCACGTCATCACGTCAGACGAGTGTCGAGACAATACAGATTGCAACTACTCGTAGTGAGACACATTGTATAGCTCGTCCGAACGCCCCACTCTTCTTCATTTTTCTGGTCTCNCGGCTGCGGCCGTCGCATGCGGCGGGTCAGCCCGCGACTTGAAAGACGTCGCAGTTGTCAGTGGGACATACGGTTTGTGCTTGGTCCACGACAGTCAGCCAATGAGAAGATAACACGGACAAATGCAAAGCATTCGCCCCACTCACACTTGGTGGTACTGTAATGTCATCTCGAGACCTCAGTTGGGTGGGCCGCGCGCGAAGTGGGCGGGGTGACTTACTTTCGACGGACGCGCAACGGACGTCGGCCGAACACTTCCATGGTAAACTTGGATTTTCTCTTTGAAAAATGGGAGTGTATACCCAAAATTCGATGGACGCAAGATCATAACGATATATTGTTGTGTAAACAGTATCAATTGTAATCACGGACTAAATTCTATCACCTATGTAGGACAATCTTTTGTTATATAGTGTTGATTTTGTTGATATGTTTACAAATTTGACTGACAATCCAGTCAACAATAATACGACTTAATTATCAAATATTTGCTTCATAAGCCTATGACTGGAAATAACTACAAATACTATAGCGCTCATGATTTGCTCTATTTTACCTGATAGGAACGAATAACTCCAAGAGCTCTAGTTACTTGTATCTAGGCTATCTAGGCCGAGAAGTGTATATGTCGAACGATCTAGCACAGGAGTTGAGCAGAAGGAAGCGCGCTGCGTTGTGAGCATTTGAGAACATCGAAGGAGCAGTGAAGAAGACAAAGAACATTCGGCTCCGTGCTCACCTTTTCGACACTGCTGTCTTTCCTGCTTTTACGTAGCTTCGGAAACTTAGACTCTGCGGAAGTAGAATGAGCATGTTGTCATATTACATACTTATAAAACGCGCTTTGAAAAGGGTTATGCCCGGAATTTTCCTACGCAGTTGCGAACTCCGTCAACGAACGAAGATCGGGAATGCCGTTGAATACGCCAAAATATCAAAAATCCGGTGGGACGGGCGTGTCATGCAATATAGCGATGACTGTTGGACCAGGGAGGCGCCTACGCACTGGATCTCTCGGGATGTCAAGCGAACACTAGGACGGCCGCCAACGAAATGGTCAGAACTCTTCACGGAAGCTTCGAGCGAAAGTAGTGTTTTGAACCGTGTCCCTCGAACGAGTACGATTCATTGGACTGCTCTGTTTCGCGACAGGGACGAATTGAGACGTTACTGGCGCCCGCTCGAAGAAATCGATGAGCAACGGGACGGCAGGTGATACAGGTCGAGTCATAGTTAGACAGGAAAGAATATTGTCCCTTGAACATTCCTGTTGGTCTCCAGATCGTTACATACATGTGCTCCTATAATGCCTGCTGTTGACTGTTGAGTTGACCCAACATAAATGTGCTACTGTGTAGGTAAAGTACACAACGCCAATCGAAGCTCGAAAACAGGCATCAGTTTCAATGGCGATCGCACTATCACTATGTATGGTTCTTGCAAACAAATGTTCACGGACTGAAAAGTCATGCGTAGTTGGGATCCATTTACCTTTTGTGACCGGATCTAGGCGTACAGTGAGTTAGCTAATGGGTCCGATTCGTCAGCTCCTACCTCAACACGATTTTTTTTATCGTTTTGGTTCAAGTAAAACTGCATTTTTGTGGCTACTGTAACCCATTCCGAGCATAGCTGGAAGACTTGAAGGGCACGGGATTAGGTGGCTCACCCCATTCTTGAACACCGTGAAGACGGAAGGAAGAATCCCCGAGACTTGTATAAGCAGCACTATCCTTCCCATCTCAGGCTAGAA
>UZAF01018624.1:17498-31152 GCA_900617895.1 Haemonchus placei | reverse complement strand
GGTCTACCACTTCCTGGCTACTGTTCTATTGAATCGCTCACAGACCAGTATCAAATCGGATATTCGAAATCGTACAGTGTCCTCACTTTACTATAATACCACGGTCAGATTAGAAATCGAGGCAACGATCGCCAATCGAACAGGAGTTGAGCGGTCATTGACTCCATGTTTGGTTAATGGCATCGATAGCTCTAATATTATAATCATATAAATTCAAAGACCATTATATTCACTAGAAAACAAGCGCTTTGCAATTGCGAAAGATAAATCGTTTCTTTTGCCCTTTATTTCCAAGTTCCAGTGGCATGTAAAACGCCTACTCAAGCATCGAGAAGGTTCTCTGCTCCAGTAGGTTTCAGTGCAGTTGTGGAAACTCGTCGCGTAACGGCTAGTGTCCGGACGACTCCTTTCAAAAACTTTATAATAACCCAGAAAGCATTCTACCTCCAAAAACAACCCACGCAAACACCAACTTTCGTGAAGGAAACATCGTTGCTACGTCCAACGAAGAGGAACTGGTCTACGGATTGAATCCAAGATGCTGCAAGATGTGGTAGCAGAACTTTTTGTTAACCAAGGGTGTGACTTTATAATATCAGAGCTCTCAGGATGCTATGACTGCACACAGGGTACTCATTTTGCAACAGTCTGCAAGCCACCAACAAAAGCTACAATAACGGTAACTTAACAACCTAAAGAGCTCTTGGTCATCTGTGAGCCATTAGAAGAAAAAAATAAAGTCATTCTTAATTTCAACCACCCTATCGTGAACGAACAATGCAACGTGCATTGTTCTGATAAACCTACTAAATTTTTCCTGAATGGTGCTCTATAGTACCACCGCACGAAACCCGAAGCGATCTCTGTTTTCGAAACCTTGGCGCTGGGCGACTGGCACTACGTTGTTCAGCGTGCACAATGAACATTGTTCGATCCAGTCTTCGTTTTCTTTGCATTCTCACTATAATTCCACTGAACCACCGCAAGGCGTTAATAAAGGGGTCGAACAAATCCTTATCTCAACGCGAATATATTGTATTAAAACCGTGGACTTTGAAAACTTTGAAAGGGGTTTAAATTCGAGTTTTTGGTGAGACTGTGGTATATATGAGATATGTAGTCGTAGTTACTGTATAAATCTTTCAGAATTTATTTCCAGAGAATTATCTATGTATCATAGATGTGGATTAAGGCAGCTTAGTACCTAGAGACAGGTTGTAAAAGTGCACCTCTCTGGTTACTGTGTATCCGCAGGGTGAGCGCCATGAACCCTAGGAGTGGTTGTGAAACTTCGGAGTTCACATACTTGTGTGGTTCCATTTCTTGTAGTTATTTCGAGAGGATGTCATATATATGCGGATTTACAGAGACAATCAGATGTCCCCAGAGTATGCACCTGTGTGGTCGGGGTTACTGTAAAAGCCTCTCAAAGTTTGTTTTCACAAGCTGATGTATCCAAATTTAAATATCTCTGCGGTCCTAGTTTAAAAATCTCTACAGTCCATGTAATCGATGTGCTTCTGTGTAGATTAGGCTGTGTGTGGCCATGAACACTAATTTTGAGAGGACGGCACCTTTGGGTACTCACCGGAATTTGGTATGCACCTGTGTGGTCGGGGTTACTGTGAAGGCTTTCAAAGTTAGTTTTCAGAAGCTGGTGCGTCCAAATTTAAATATCTCTGCAGTACATGTAGTCGATGCACATCTGCGTAGATTAATCTGTGCGTGGCCATGAACCCTGATTTTGAGAGGACGGCGCCTTTGGGTATTCACCGGAGTTTGCATGTCTCCACAGGGTATGCACCTGTGTGGTCAGGGTTACTGTAAAGGCTTTACTGAGATGAAGCTGTGTGCGGCCATGAACCCTAACTTTGAGAGGACGGCACCTTTGGGAATTCACAGGGATTTGCATGTCCCACAGGGTATGCACCTATGTGATCGGGTTCACTGTAATTCTTTTCAAAACATATTTCATGGAGGTCTGAAGGTAATATAGTGCATGTACTTTTGTGTAGAAGGGACCACTGTGTTTAATTTATACTAATTTTCAGAAGTTTTTACAACCTATTTTTTGGAAGAATTTAATGAAATCACCAGCGTATACACCTAGGAGGGGGTACACACCTGTGGTCAGGGTCAGTGTAGAGGTCTTCCTAGAATTGGTTTCCAGAGGCTGAACCATCGAATGAATTCACAATTCATGTTGATGGGGTAGGCGTTGCATATGAGGCTTCCGAAAAGGGTTAAACACTGATCTTCAAAGGATATGACCTGTCGTATCTGAAGGGTTAGTACTTTTGTGGTCGGTGTTAATGCAAAGGTTTTCAACAGATCGTGCAAAGGCTGTTTTTAGTTTGACACCTGCAAGCCTCCGGCCAAGCCCCGCTTACTTTGAGAATTTGAATACATTTGGTCTGACACTTCTAACCACCTTTTCCCGCGTTCAAAAATGTTAATGAACAGAGTAGTGAGTTTTTGTCTGGGCTCCGCCCACTTCAGTGCGAACCCTGTTCAGTTCAAGGACGTGTTTTGTTTTATTTTCCATATTTGTTTCAAAACTTCTAATAACTTTTCTCCCGAGTTCCGAAACGTTTCCGATCACAGTTATGAGAGTTATAAGTGAAGGTTTAAATTTTTGATCTTACAAGGGAAGGAACCCAAGTCGAAGCGGCCATTTGAAATGGGACCTATACTGCTGGGGGTATTCCTTGATGCTGATTTCAAATCTGCATTCAAAATCTGCCAAACGATTCTCTGAGCGGTTGGAGATTGTCTCTGGGGAACGCTCAACAGGGGAAAGCACAAAAGCCATGGTCGCCGCAGCCCAGCTCTGGCGGCTTGGAGTGGAGGAAAGCGTGACGCTTTTCAGGCACGGGACCAAGGATCGGGTCTGATGGGCGGCGNAAGCGGCCATTTGAAATGGGACCTATACTGCTGGGGGTATTCCTTGATGCTGATTTCAAATCTGCATTCAAAATCTGCCAAACGATTCTCTGAACGAAGTTATGGGGGTGGTCTCCGGAGAGCGCTCAACAGGAGAAAGCACAAAAGCCATGGTCGCCGGCAGCCCAGCAGTGGCGGCTTGGAGTGGAGGTAAGCGTGACGCTTCATAAGCATGGGACCAAGGAATCGGTTTTATGGGCGGCGGCGTTTTTGCATCTTGCAGGATTTTTTCCTCCAGGTTGCGAAAATCTTTTTATGTTAGTTTTACCGCCTTCAGCGACTTTTGGCTGCTGGAGGCGGGTCAATTCATACTTAAACCGTCTTTCACTGCTATCAATTAGTTATTGAAAAATGTGGGGGTTATGATCAGTTTTCGAAAAGGTAAGGGTTACCATGTAGCAAACGCGGTAAAGTATGGTATATAAGGATGGATGTAACACTGAAGAACAAGGAGTATTCTAGATCCTTTGATGTTGAACGCGCCCTCACAAGGAAGGAGCACAAGTTTATAGACAGGTTCCACTCTATCTTCGGAAACCCTTTTACAGAGACCTCGATATTGAGGGTGAAGAAGAATGCGTGAT
Organism: Haemonchus placei; assembly: GCA_900617895.1. Lineage (NCBI taxonomy): Eukaryota > Metazoa > Nematoda > Chromadorea > Rhabditida > Trichostrongylidae > Haemonchus > Haemonchus placei. The sequence goes on along the minus strand of UZAF01018624.1, from coordinate 27,625 downwards.
TGAGGACGAGGAGGCCGATCCTTTATGGGAACAGGGTCGTTGATGTTTGGTAATGTGGAAGTGTACAAAGAGCAGGTGCAGGTTCTCCTTCCCAGAACATTTGTTAGAGCGAGATAACAAACAAATCGAGGTGGAAAGCGCTATCAGAAAAGTGATTTTTTTTCATTCGTTGCGCTCATTGTGGAGAACTTCTTTGTTGTGAGCACTTCGTGCTAGATTATCGCATCCGCTTATAATAGGTAAAAGTTATCCTACTGTGAATTTGAAATGTATAACAATAAGAATAGAATTTTTGTAATGTTGGTGGTTGGAGTAGATGTCAGACGATTTAAGTAGGAACTGACTCGCTTCCAGCAACTAAACAGTCGCTGAAGGCGGTAAAACTAGCATAAAAGGATTCTTCGTACTTGGAGAAAAAAGTCATGCAAGATGCAACAACACCTCCGCTCACCAAACCCGATCCTTGGACCCGTGCCTGTGAAGCGTCACGCTTACCTCCACTCCAAGCCGCCACTGCTTGCCTGCCGGCGACCTCGGCTTTTGTGCTTTCCCCTGTTGAGCTCTCTCCGGAGACCACCTCCATAACTTCGTTCAGAGCATCGTTTGGCAGATTTTGAATGCAGATTTGAAATCAGCATCAAAAAATACCCCCAGCAGTATAGGTCCCATTTCAAATGGCCACTTCGACTTGGGATCCTTCCCTTGTTAGTCTCGCCCTCTTAAGTGTAAGCCCCGCCCAATTCTAGGGTTAGACAACATTTCTTATGTAGCCTCTAACCAATTATTTTCCACTTTCCACGTTGTGGAACGTTTTTGAACAGATTTATGAACTTTTGATCTCAACCCGCCCTTTTCAGTGCAAACCACGCCCCCTCCAGGAATTTGGCCACAGACCTTCTACGGCCTTCGACCACTCTTTTTTCCGCGTTCTGGAACGTTTTTGAACGCAGTTAGGAATCTCTGATCTTGGTCCCGTTGACAACATTTCTTCTATAGCCGCCTCTAACCGCTGACTTTCCACATTGTAGAACGTATTTGAACAGAGTCATGAGCTTTTTCGAAAGGGACCCAACATTTGAATCACCGTGGCCGGGGCTCCGCCAAACTAATGTGTGCTTTGTACTTCTCAGGACATGGTCCACTCATCCCACGCTTGACCCTGCCTCTCCAGGCAGATCTAAAGGAACTAAGGAATTTCGTAAGGACTAAGGGAAACGAGTCACCTATAGGATTCTTAAGGATTGCTGTTAATTATTCCTTCAGCACGACTATCGAGTGCAGTTGAGCGCAATTATTTCGCGTTTACTGTTTTCTGAAAAACGTGCTCTTCTTTGTTGCAGAAATCGTGGATTTCGGCTATCCCCAAAACACGGATCCTGGAGTTCTTAAGACATTCATAACTCAACAAGGTGTACGCACTGCGGTTAGTTTAGCTGAAAATCCAGCATTCCAACAATGAGTTGCAACTTTATTCCATGATTTTTGTGCTCTTTTCTCCAGGAAGCGAATGTGCCAGTGGTGAGTTCTTACTGTGATGTAACACGAGTGTCGTCGTTTGTCTATCTGTTTTTGTTAATTTTAACTTTCTTATGTATTAAGTGCAAGTACCTTTGGAGCTTGTTCTGTAGAGTCGCATACACAATAAGCAGCTAACTATTCAATGTGGTGGGATGACAATGAAGGTGTTGAACACGTTGACGACGAGGGCGCTTTTCGTTTGCGCACCCACGAGTCGAGGCACTTTGAGTACGCTGGCCAGTCGTCGGCCACTATTGAGCGAGATGGTCCCACACTGCAGACTCCATATTTAGTTCGTTGTACTGGTGAAGAATAAGCTATTATGTGTGCAAAACAATTGAAAACTTCTTAAAACTGAAGAATTATTGCAGTCCGCTGATGTTTAGGCGAATATTTCAGAATCCTCGGGCCATAGAAAAGACAATCTGAACGCTCAACGAGAACAAGAATAGAACGAAGACGCCAACCGATGGCTAGAAATGTATTTCGATTTCAAATTGGTTGTAGATAGCAACCGAGTGCTTTCGCAGTCGTAATTCTAACTTCAATATGGGTTCTATTGTCGATGACGGTCATATCTTGGAAAGAGGTTCTCACGGTTTATCGCTCGAGAGGAACTGGCGATTTACTGCTCGAGATGGACGCTAAGGACCTCTACGTACCTGAGGAAGAGACGGTTTTGTTTTAAATGACACCGACGAGTTTGATAGCGGTAGTGACACAGAAGATAGTACCTGGACTGACGATGCACGTCTAATGATGGATGGGTTTACACAAAGTGTGAAGTCTATGAAACTCCTCTTGACCTATACGAACTGTTATTTTCCAGGGATCCGCTCTTCAGGGTGGGCCAGAACTTTGACTACAGCGCGCGCTGGCGCTCATAGCAAATTTTTTCTGAACTCCTAACATTTCCTTCGATTTCTTCCACGTCACAAGGTAGATTACATTATTACCTTCCTAGTGATACTAAACTTTTTGAAGATTTTGAAATAATGTAAGCGTAACTACCGCGTGAATTAATCGTCGCTTTGCATTTACAAGCACTTTTGGCACGGTGCATCTTCAGACGACTTACGTAAGATGGCAGGTGGTGCATTCAACCATAAGACGCTTTCAAGGGTTGGAAACAATTACAGATAGGAGTGGTAAACCTAAGAGGCCTGCGGTTATATTTGGGGGAAGTGTTAAGAAGAAGGGCTACATAGCAGAGATGTTCATCCTGAGCCTAGAATGGCTAAATGAATGGATATCCCATGACGTTTTCTGCGCGAAATCGTGAAGCATCGCCTGCACAACAAGGTTTTTATACGATCAGGAAGTGATTTCTCCAGTGAGCAGGCTGAAGAGAAGAGAACGGTTGGCCCACAAAAGCTGCCCCGCCGCATCCGAAAAAACTGTCCTACGGAATTCCTGTTCACTGAAGAAAAGATATTCACGGGGAAAAAGTTGCTTAATAGGCAGAGTAACAGAATTTATATGAAGCTGAGAGAAATGGAAGGGATGCAGCGCTAGGCTCACTGAATTTCTGTAGTGGCCTTTGCGAGCATCAGCATTAAGGCAAAAACACCGACTATTTTTGTAAATCAGGGAGAGAAAGTCTATTTGAAGGCCTATTTGATCTCTTCGTGCGCAATAGGACACTTTGGCGATGCAAACCGGACATATTGTGGAGATGAAGCTTCTAACCACAAATCAGAAATTGTCTAGAAATTTTGTAAAATGGGTTCCCTGACTTCATCACCTCCGATCAGTGACCACTCTGGAGCCCTGACCTGAATCTCGTAGATGTCCCAGTGTGGTCAGCCTTCGAGATGGAGGCATCCGTTAGTCCAAGCAAAAAGTGGAATAATCTCGAAAATGCCATGGAAAAGCCGGAATCAACTCGATGACCTTAGCTGCGTGACACCGTCAATGTCGCCCATCGTCGTGTCTGGGGTTAGGTGAGAGTGGAAAGCAGCAGATCCCTGTTTCAATGTACTATTTTGATAAGAAATTAGTGTTAAACACTATTCTGAGATCGGTTTGCAGTACTTCCCAGCCCAATTCCTCAATTTTTTTCCGAGGTGTTCTTCGCGACACGTGGACGAGCGTTGTTGTGGAGGAATTTTGTCGACGTCGTTTCGACACCTTGACGATGTAGTGCTTAATCGACGCGGTTCAACTGATCTTTATAAATATCCGCCGTAACCGTTTGGGCCGAATCCAGGACTTCCAAGTACACTAAACCTTTGCTGTTCCAACAAACACAGAGCATAACCTTTTTGCCTTGTATATCCGTTTTCAGAGTGGGTTTCGGAGTGTCACCGGCGTCTAACCACTGTCTTTTTCGTGTTGTGTTGTTGAAACAGATCCACTTTTCATCTGAAGTAACAACAGAGTTGAAAAACCACTGTTCTCGGAGTGACGAAGAAGGAATCCTGCCATTGCCACTCGTGTTGCCTTGTTGGCGTCGCTCAGCTGGTGCGGTACCCATTTTCCGCACCTATTTGTCTTACCAATCGCCAGCAAATGTTCATGGATGGTACAGTTTAAGCAGCCAAAGTGCCAAAGATAAAAAACAAAGTAAACACAGCCAAATATACATCATAAGATGCGCAATGAAAAACTCTTCCTAATAGACGAAACTGTTTTGAAACATCTCCTTTCTGTGGTTCTCCACATGGGTATGGCACTCATGTAATAAAATCAAATCAAATCAAATCTCCTACAGTAGGGGGGAAATAAATGAACAAAGTTAGCGCGCATTCCTTTCCGAACATCCTAATAATATAGTAGCGGTCAAAAGTATTCGTCGAAAAGTTTTTTCGCGCCTGGCCGATTGCTTGACCGATTTGCTTCAAGTTTTGGTATGTTTTGTCATTCAATATTACGAAAATTGAGCCAACTGTGCCTAGAACGTGATCTCGATCGACATTTTTTGAAATTACTGTTTTCACCCCGTGTCACTACTGTAATGTGCGCTCTTTTAGCGATATTCAAACATCGGTAAAGAAGGCTGAAACTTCGGAAGTCATCCGTAAAACTATGGTCGATATGAAAGAAGCAGGCATGAGCGGTGCAACGATTGCGAGAATTCTGAAAATTCCAGAACGCACCGTGTCATAAATTTTTATTCGTTTCCGCGAAAGGAACGCGGTATCTAACGCTCCGAGAACGGGCAGGTCGCGTTCAACATCTACTCTCCAACTTGCCAGGATAAGCGCATCGTTCGACTCTCAAAGGCCGATCAAACGCTTACCAGCGTCGACATCGCGGGTGTGATCAACGCTAGTGATGGACTAAACATCAGCAGACGGACCGTGGCAAGAAGACTTAATGCTGCAGGGTTGATTGGAAAGCGCCCAGCTAAGAAACCGCTGATCACCCCGAAGAATCGAAAGGCAAGAGTAGAGTTTGTCTCTCGGCACCCACCTGCACTGGACATCAAACGAGCGGAGTAAGGTTCTATTCACCTATGAAAGCAAGTTCAACCTCTTCGGATCTGATGGCATCAAATATGTGAGACGTGGTGAAAGATGCAATCCGAGATACACTAAACCCTCTGTCAAGCACGGTGAAGGATCGGTGATGGTGTATGACGCGTTCCCTTTCCACGGAATGGATCCTATCTAAGAATTGGAGGCACGATGACTGGCCAAAGCTACGCGAACATGGTCATTGAAAAAAACTCTCCATAGGTGGAAGATAACATGCCAGCCGGATGGGTTTTGCAACAAGACAATATCAGAAACACACTTCACGAGCCGCGAAAGACGCCTTCCAGCAGAAAGATGTGAGACTTTTGGACTGGCCGAGCCAATCTCCGGACCTCAATCCAGTCGAACACATATGGAAAGAACTTGAGAGATCGGATGAATGCCAGCTCGCTGCACGGCAGTGATCAAGAGTCGTGGATTTCCGACGAAATGTTTCTCTTAGACCTGGATTTTGCAAGCTGTTTTAAAAGATTGTGCATTTGACTTGCTTTACTCGCAATAATTTGTTGGAATGAAATGCCGGTAATGTATTATTATATTATAAATGATAAAATTTTCAAGCAAATCGGTCGAGCAAGAGAAAAATACTTACAAAAAACCGTTTCGGCGAATATTTTTGACCGCTTTTGTATATATTATATATACACTGCGTTTCATAAATGTAGGGCCGCCCTAAATTTTCATGATTCCAAATTTGCTATGCATGTTGAAAAAATGCTGCTGTCATTAGTAGATTGCCCATGTCGAAAAACCTTGGAACCGTTTTTCTGAGAAATTTTCCACTCCAAATAACCTGAATAACTCACCCGGAACGAATTTTCTGTGTATCACTAAATACGGATCCACTCCTAAAAAATTCCGTTTCTCTTCTTGCATGAGGGGAAATTGGAATGCGGGGTCATACAGGAGTTTGCTCGGTTTCGTGTAATTATGCCTCGTGCTACTCGTCTCTCTAACCAAGAACATGTTCAAGTCAGAGCACTGTTTGAAGGCGGATGGTCGAGAAGGAGGATTGCCGCCCATATCGGCCGATCACGCAACTGCATGAACGAATACCCGCGGAGTCCTGTTCAGTACGGGAAGAAGAATAGTCCAGGTCGACCACGGCTGCTTTCTGCCCGAGATGAAAGAGCAATTGGACGTGTTTTTTCAAAATCAAGCGCTGAAACGCGGCTTCGTGTGAGCAAAACTATTGTCTGGAGGGTAACCCAGCGGAGCGAAAGCATCACCAGAGAGTTGATGAGGTGGATCCCAAGACTATCGGCGCGACACAAAGTCGCACGCCTCCAATTCGCCGTGAAAAATGCCTCATTTGATTGGACGAAGGTGCGGCTATTACGACACTTTGCAGTCCTCGACTCCATATCCTTATTTTACGTTTTAGGCAATCTGGAGCGACGAAAAAAGTTCATTCTAGACCTGACAGTAGAAGAGGGGATTGAAAGGATTTGCGCCAAGCATTCTTGGATTTAGAGCAACGTAATTCCGATGGAGGATCTCTCATGGTTTGGGGCGCCTTTTTCTGCGGCTGGACAGCTTGGACTTGCTTTTGTTTCCGGTCGTATGGATTTCGTAGAATACCAGAGAGTTCTGGAGGACCGACTTTTACCATTTCTTCGGCAACACCGTCGTCGTTCATTGTTTTTTATGCACGATAACGCGGCTGTCCATGTCATTCGTTCCACTTCTGATTGGATTGCAAGTAGAAATATCACAGTTCTCGAGTGGCCTGCACGTTCTCCAGACTTGAGTCCAATGGAGAATGTCTGGGCCTTCATTGTCAAGAAGATCTACGACGAAGCAAAGCAGTACAACTTAGTCGAAGAGTTCAAACTGTCCATCTTCGACGCTTGGACAAATTTGGATCCCGCTTAGATAGCTAGCTTGGTTGAGAGCGTGCCAAGACGCATTGGTGAAGTCCTTGCGAATAATGGAAGACCAACCCATTATTAAGAAGTTGTAACATCCACTCTGTTGTAATAAATTTTCTCGTTAAAGAATGTGTAGTCATACTCATGAAAAGGTGAGAGTAGCTTCCAAGGATATTATTTAACAATTCTAAAGTGAAATTTCTTCACAAAATCTGTACAAAGGTTTTCCGTTATGAGGAATCTATTGGTTATGGCAGCATTTTGCAAAGGTGCGTTGCAAGCTTGGAACTGCGAAAATTTAGGGTGGCCTTATATTTATGAAACGCACTATATATATATATATATATATATATATATATATATATACAGGGTGTCCCAAAATTATTGGCGCCAAAATACAGGAATTTTTAAGGTACAAATAATATATCAATTTACATAACCTGTTATTAATTAGTTGCATAAGAAGGTTTCCTTGCAATATGCATGGCTACTGATGTGGAACTCTCAATATCTTTCAGATGGAGGAGGCTCATTCAATGCCACTTGCAATTATTGACACGCGAGAGGTGGAAGGGCATTATGAAATTCGTGGGGATTTTTGTAATTACCGGATAGGAGGTTATTAAACAATATAGAAAAGAAGATTGAATCAGAGACAAACCAGGAAAGATAGAAAGGTACAATGTTTCTGAAGATAGGACTATTAAAATGGTCCGTATGCCAATCGGTCGGGATCTTGGGTGACCCATGAAAAGGAAGTCGACGGGCACGGCTTATCCGAGTTATCGCGATGGAAGAATGTCATGCAGGAGCTTCACTGCCGTTCCTATCGTATGCAGAAATTTCGCTTCAATTCCGATCTCAACAGATACTGCAGGGCCAAAGATGTAGAAAGTCGAAAGTGGTGACACGCAACCCTTCATCGTTTTCTCTGGTCAAGAAATTTTTTACGATAAAGCCATTCCTCAACAACCAAAACGTTCGCGTTCCGGAAAGAAACATCCAGCGTGTAATATCTCACAAAACGATTGTTATCAGAACAGTAAAATGATGTTCTTCGAGGCAATCACTGGCAAGGGAAAGCCGCTCGTGGTTTCTTCGGTGCAGGCGTGAAAATTGACCAAGACCAGTACTCAAACGGAGTACTAATGGAAGTAAATAAAACATTGGTCCGACTACGTTTTCTTGAACATCTCATAGTCCTTCCAGCAGGACGCTACTCCAGCCCATAGAGCCAAGTTTGCCCGCGAAAGGTGCCGACGACAGCTGCCCGACTTCATTGGTGAAGAGGTATGGTCATCCTATTTTCCAGAACTTGACTCGCTTGAATCCCACGAATGGTCTCTGATTAGAAGAGGACCTGTCGAGTTTGCAGTCCCAGTTTGGAGTCCTAGAATGCAAAAGCTGGAGGACGGCTGGGAAGAAATGGAGGAGGATACCTGCGTGCCACATGCGATCAAGTCGAGAGCAAACTTTAACTTCTATCCGCGCTCATGGGGGATATTTTTAAATGCGACTGTAGCATGTTGTAGCACATAGCGTTGGCTAACGTGCATAGAAATTCCTTAGTCTTTCGCAGCTGAGAAGTTTGAAATATATTGCTATAAATGGGCGCCAAGCCAAACCACTCGGGAACTGGCAACACATTTTGGCTGCTCAAACTTGACCGTCCATGAACATGTGCTGACAATTGGCAAGACGAGCAAGTGCGGTTAATGATAATCGCACCGTCGCGTCGCGGGTCGGGTCGCGGGTATGGATCGCGAAAATCATTTTGGAAAAAAATTGAGGAATAGGGACTGGGAAGTCCTGCATCATCCGCCATCCGCCATACAGCTCAGACTTGGCGCTATCCGATTACCATCTGTTCCGGTAGATGCAGCACTCCTTGGCCGAGAAGAAGTTCAAAAACCGCGAAGAAGTCCAACTCTGGCTGTTCAACTACTTTGAGTCGTAGCAGGCCGAGTTCTTCAGACGAAGAAACCATTCTCCGCTTGAACGTTGGCAACAATTCATTGCTAGTAATGGAGATTATCCTTTGAATCGATCTTGTTTAGTTTCGTTATTATGAGAAAGAAAATTTTGAGCTCAAGCTCATATAACGCTCTAATGTCTATGTGTTTGACGGGAGCCCTTACGGTGGGTGGCAGGACCGGACTCCGCCCATAGGGGGCGGGGTTTGTGCGAAATAAGTGTTCGCCCGGAAATTCATAACTCATGTCTTCGTGGACCAATAAAGTTCCAACCTGGTGGATCACCGGAAACATGATGGGAACACTTATGGTGGAAGGCAGGACCGGAATCCGCCCATAGGGGACTGGGTTTGTGCGAAATAAATGTTCGAGCGGGAATTCATAACTCCTGTCCCCGTATACCGAGAACGTTCAAATTTGGTAGGAGTAATGGGAACAGGATGGGAACACTCATTGTAGATGGCACGACCAGACTCCGCCCGCAGGGGCGGGGTTTCAGCAGAAATTCATAACTCCTGTCCCCGTGGACTAGAAAGTTCAAATTTCGAAGGAGTACATCGGCAGGATGTGGCGACTCCAACCACGTGGGGCCGGCTTGCAGGAAAATTGTAAATTTGGTTCTAGGGCGTTCAAACTTGTTAAGATTACTGGAAACATGATGGGAACACTTAAGGAGAATGGCAAGACCGGACTCCGCTCACAAGCGGGGTTTGTGCGAAATAAATGTTCGGGCGGAAATTCATAACTCGTTAAAATTTGTTAATGTTAAAATTTGGTAGGAGTAATGGGAACAGGACCAGACCCCGCCCACAGGGTGCAGCGATTGCGCAAAAATTGTCAGTTTGGCCCTAGAGCGTTCAAACATGATAGGAGTACAGGCGACAGGATGGGAACACTCATTGTAGGTCGCAGGACCTTCAGCTGCACGGAAATTTCACGGAGGTACGCTTCCCATCTGTCTTTTTTTCTGAATAATCGCCTTTGTGATATTATACGACTTTCTTACCCGACACAGCGAAGACGGCTTACAGAAAAAATCGCTCCCAATTCGGAGCTAATACTGAGGGTGTACAGCTTCCGAAGAAAAAAGAGAATCCTAAGTGTTATTTACGCATAGCAAACTTCTTACAGGAAGGAGGGAAGCCCGGCGAAGCCGATCGACACCATAAGAAGGAGGAAGCCCGGTGAAGCCGGGGGACATTATAAGAAGGAGGGAAGCCTGGCGTTAGCCGGGCGGCCCGACTGGTATATATATATATATATATATATATATATATTTATTTATT
>UZAF01018624.1:0-11647 GCA_900617895.1 Haemonchus placei | reverse complement strand
AACCTTGGATTTTACTCATTAGGTGATGTAGGATGTCACGTGGTCGTAGGTACTCTGTGGCAGGAACTGATAACAACTGACAAGAACTGATAGGTAGTCTTTGAGAGCAAGAGCCACTTACCAACCAAACTTCAAGGGTTTTGGTATTCACAGCCAAACGTTGACTCTCTGATATGTTTCATTCAATATGACGGAAAGGTAGAGTTGGGGGACAAAAGTGAGTGGTAAGTACAAAGGCATGGACCCATTAGCGGCAAACTCATTCGCGACAAAACCTAACCGACCGACAGTAATGAGTTATGGATTTCCGGTCGAACAAACACACAGATACACACACCAACAGACATAATTAGCGGATTACGCATAGTGGGATAATATCAAATGGGAAATGGAGAGTGGAAATCATTTCTTCCAATACATTCAAGTTAGCTTCAACATGTCGCACGACTTCCTGAACCTAACTTTTGTGGACGATAGCCGTGACTGTCTGGCCTCGAGAGCTCATACTGCAGAGCACCTCATGGTATAGCCTTAAATTCGAGTCCTAAGAGCAGCACGACGAAGCCTTCCTCAGAAGCCACGGTATTCTGCAAGAGCGGATCTTCTCCCTCTGGATTATCAGTGACCCTCTTGTTGTTGTCAAAAATGCAGCTTCCATTTCCCTCACCAGAATTGCAGAAACTTCTGCTGAGTGGACTGAGGAGCGATTGTTTGAGATGATTGAGAAACGTTTGTGACGGAGATCGCCGTTCAGTTGGTGCGGGATCATTGAGCGAGAATTTCTTGCAACTGTGTTCGTGAAGGTGTCCAATGAGTTGCTTTGATCGCACTCGAGAAGTTTTGCCAATTTCCTATCCGTAGCCTCCTGCCTCTTTCTTTCATGGTCAAGAAGTCGGTCGTCATCGTTAGCAACTGGTTGCCTATAAAAGGATAGTTGTCGAAGATCGTATCTCCCGAGCGAAAGCGAGCGTATAAACGACTAACGGTCGCATGGCGAGATCGTCTTCGAATGCAGTGTCAACGTTGATCAGCGGGACGAGAAGTGGAGGCGCGGCGTCATTCGTAGAAGACGAGTGGTCGAAGTTGAAGTGGCGATGTTGGGACATGACTTACAGGAGAAACGATCGGGGAGCTATTCGAATATCATCCATGGTGACTTTCAGATTGTTCTGGCAATTGGTATACGATCCAAGGGCGGCCTAGGTCCTTATAGAGAAATGTCGACACTGTAATTTTGTGTCTCAAGGCTTTCTCATCAATTTGAAATACACTATTCGCGGAATATGTTTATTGGTGTGCCTGCATGTTTGCGTGATTTCATTTGTTTAAATTCGTGTTTATGCGCTCTTGCTCATGTTTGTGTGCATACGTATTTACCTGTGTTTATGCTCAAGTTTATGTTTGCGTGATGACGTTCAAGTTGACCTGCGTTTGTGTCTTTGTGTGTGCTCGTTTTCTTGTGCTTGTATTTGCATGCTTGAATCTGTGTTTGTACTTATGTGTTTATCACTACGTTGCCGCGTTTTTGTTTCTGTGCTTGTGTCGTGACTTGCGTACGACTTCTTTAAAGGGTCACACCCCCTGGGGCGTGAACGGGTCCTAGCGCGCAGACAGCGTACGCAGCCAATGTCTGGCCCACGCATCACCGGGCCCAAAAAGGCAATTCAGTCTCGATTCGTATCATCTTCGCCTTCACACGTGTTCGTCTGCTGCTACCGCCGAACCCAGCGTAGTCTCCAGCCTTCCGTCACGGTCTACCCGGTCGCCCCTCTCGTCGTAACATTAATTCCTCGGCGTACCGGCTCTGATATGCTATTCACCGTACTGTTATATTCCTATAGGAGACTGCGTATAGTTCGTTATCGTATTATCGTTGTATGACAATATCACTACGACAATGGAATGGACCACGTACTCCCCTTTCGTGAGTATAAGTTTCAGGGTTCGACCTTACTTCTCCCTTTTATGACGTATTCATAGTAGCCGGCGTAGGACGCCGTAATTATTGTATTAACTATTGTCGTGTATTTATGTTCTAACGTATTTGACGCGATAACAAGAATTATTGCTGATGTCGTTCCGTGTTGCTCACACCCCCTTCTTTCCCGTCACGCGTAGGAGTCGGGAGGACTTACACATTCCTTGTCAGACGCACGTATTCCCTCGTCAGCGTGTCGGAGTGTTTGAGTTCAGCGTAACAGCGATGTCAGTCGTACTCAGAGGTCATCTTGGAGATGAGGGAACGATTCATAAGCGTCCAGCGTAGCAACCGCATTGATGGAGCGTAGGGATCGGAGTTGTCAGGGACAGTAGGGCCTAATGTCGTACGTGTAATGCCCGTGGCAGGAAGAGCTAGCGAGCATGTAAGTCCCTCAGGTCTGTCAGACCCCCCTTCACGATCACGCCGTGACCGGGCTCACCCCCGTCAGAACCCCGATGCGAGATCGGACGGGCGGGGAGTNCGGCCCACGGGCGCGACATGGTGCATCGGACTGGGGTTCAACGTGTGGGAAACCCACGTTGGGCCTTAGCGATCGAACCTACGCCATGCTCGCCACCCACGTCAAGGTCCTTAGGGTTGCAACGTACTACATGTGACATGGGTTGATACACACCCGCCCTCTTTTCCTTCTTAGCATTCGTACGCTATAACTGGGGTAGTGCCCTCTTTGCCCCATGTGGTTGCATGCATTCTTACCTGCACCGCCTCGTGGCAGGAGCCGAGTGCGGGGACAGCCGTAAAGCACGTCGAAGCATGTGACTCTGCGCAGGTGGGGGAAGGTATGTGGAAGCCCCTCTTGTACCTGATGATGCATGCAAACGGGAATCGGCAGGACACCCCAGAACAACCCGCGGCGTAGGGCTCCCACGGGAAGGGAGGATACAGCGCTACGCAACGGGCTGGGTAGTTACCCTTGTAGCAGCTCGGAAGCTGTTGTCGACGTCCCGCCCGCAACTTCACATGGTACCTGGCCTTAGCTATATGGCGATGCGGAGAGGATCGCGTGATGCCAGCCATGTTCACAGTACAGAATATCGCTTCCTCGTAGTCCCTACAATCAATAAACATCATTATGGTCAACCTAACTCCATCCGTTCTCATATCGTCTTTGCGGTATTAACATTGGATGACGCCGTTATCGTTTCGCTTGGCCAGCGTCGCATAACGTACACAGTTGTAGCCGCAGGGAGCTATTGGCCAATAGTTACCCTACGGCTAAAAAATCTCTCATCTCCGCGCATTTTAGATTGGGTACGGCAGTTACTACCTCCTGCCAGCATTCAATATGACGACGATCAGCGCATGCAAAGGGAATTTAACCAAAGCACTCACGGCCTTGGAAAGCGTAAAAGGTAAGGTCCCGGCATCTATCTTAGAGCCAGTAGACCCACAGCAAACTGGAGGGGATCTCGATGCTATCCAAGCAGCTATTCAAAATTACGTCATGCAGATCACCGCAGCCTTTCGTACAGTGAAGGATAGAAAACAAGCCTTCTTGAATTTTCTCGAAACTTCGGAAAATCAAGAGGCGGACAGCCAGGCTTATGCGGCGTACTCAAAAGAAGCTCGAGTAGACGACATTATAGCCTCTACTGAGGATATGCTCAAGATACTTCACTCTCGCCTCAGCGAGATTGAAGCGCGTGTCGAGGTAAACAGATTGACAGCACCACCACGGGCAATGCAAAACGAACAACAAGAAAATTCGATAGTTGTTCCGACGGCAAATGCCCACACTCGATCATTCATACTACCGCAACGATCCCTCGACACATCTGCCACGCCCTTGTCATATCCCTCCGTAGAGCCTATACCCTTTAACGGATCTTCTAACGGTAATCCCGCATTCCAACCAGTGGTTCAACTAGGCAAGCTGACGTTGGAACCGTTCACCGGGGATATAACACAGTTCAAAAGGTTCTGGTGCGCCTTCGAATTAGCTGTTCATAACGATCCGCATACGTCACCAGTTTACAAATTTTTGTACTTACAAAGCCTATTAAAGGGCGAAGCTCAGATAGTGTTACAAGATCTAGACCCTGATGAATGCAATTACACTGAGTTGGTGAAAGCCCTGAAGAGGCGGTACGATCGTCCTTATAAGACACGTGCCACCCTTCACAGGCAGCTTCAGCAACTTCCTATCTCCCGTAATTCAGGGTCAGACCTTCGTAATACTTGGTTTCGCATTTCAGGTATTCTGCACGGTTTGCGTAAATACGAAGATTTTCGTACAGTTTTACCTCTTCTTGATCTCGTAAAAAGTAAATTTCCATCGGATGTTCAACAGAAATTGCACGATCTCGAATTTCAAACTAATTCAGATTTCGATCTTGACCAGGTCATGAAAAAGCTTGACAATATAATCGCGTCTAAAGAAAAATACGAAGATTCCACTACTCTTACAGATAGCTTTTCAGTTAATACTGCGTATCGACAACGTAGTCCATCACGTTCCTCACGTAGTACACACGAAATATCAAAGTGTTGTTTCTGCGAATCCAAGGAACACACTTCCACACGTTGTCGACTGGAGATACCAATAGTAGCACGGCGAACCATCGTACGATTGTCAGGACTTTGTTGGAGATGTCTGCGGGAAGGCCATTCATCACGATCTTGTCATTATCCTTCTTGTCGTCTGTGTAGAGGAGAACATCATGAACTCCTATGCACTACTTCAAGTCGTGATCGAACTGGTCCTCGTAGAGACTGTCACAGGGAAAGTGATCGTTACAGTCATCGTTCGCCTAGTCGCTATTCATCGCGTAGTCCATCTAGGGAACACAGAAGAGACCGTAGTTCATCATGGAGTGAAAGGTCACGCTCGTACTCCCCTGAGCGTCGAAGCTCATATAAGGGTTACGAGTCAGGTCGGTCGTCTCGATCACAGTCTCCACATCGTGTTAAGTTTAGTTCTCCCGTTAGAGACAATTCGGACAATCGTAGACGAAACGTCTCGCCATATCCGCAGCAAAATCAAGTTCTCGAATCAGATGCAGAGACAAGCCTAGTACTTTCGTGCTATTCCGACGCGAGCCCCTACAACACGGTAAACTCCCAATGTAGTCCAGCGTCGCTCATGTTGTTAAAAGGTAGGGCCCTCAATTGCAATACAGCGCAATATGAGGAAGTTGTCTTGTTCCTCGATTCTGGAGCACAGAAAAGTTTCATAACAACAAGTTCAGCGCAACGTTTAGGGCTTACCGTCATTGACAAACAACACCGCACGTTTATTACCTTTGGTGGTCATTCAACGTCGGAGTTATCAGGCGTAGTCAATCTTACACTCGTAGATCTACAGAATGAAGTGTTTATCGTTGAGCTCACTACGAAGCACACAGTGACCTCAGCGCAGTCTACGCCGTACTTGTCATCAAAGGATATCGACTTTATACAATACCACGGGTTTACTCTACCATCGTGTCGGTCTAAAACGGTTACTCCGGATATCCTCATCGGTATTGATTATCTGTGGGACGTTCTATCACCACAGCCACCCATTTGCCTGCCTTCAGGCATGGTCCTTTGTCATACCCGTTTCGGCACCGTCGTATCAGGAAATTCGATTTTTCGGTCAGGCTTTCACAAAGCCCAACCTCCTTCGAGACAATTGCAATAAATAACCAACAGGACGACAATGACATTCAGCGCTTGTGGTCATTGGACGCGCTCGGCATAGCCGATAACCATGATCCTTCTACTGATACTAAACTAGAAGAATCTCTCATACAAGATTTTAACAAAACATCAGAATTTGTTGACGATATCCTTTACGTTCGGTTTCCTTGGAAACCAGGTCACCACAAACTGGGAGACAACAAGCAGCTAGCGTACTGTCGCTTGTTGAATCAATTCCAGCGCCTTAACCAGTCCCCTGATATCTGGCAGAAATACGTCAAGACAATCGAAGAACACATCACCGCAGGGTTCGTAGAAGACGTCGATGAATACACCTTCGACGACCCACGAGTCTACTACATCCCACATCAGGCGGTTTTCAAAGAATCGTCCTCAACCACTAAATTACGTGTCGTCTTTGACGCATCGTCGAAGCGTAAAGGGGTATGTAGTCTAAACGACTGCCTCTACCAAGGTCCAACACTCTTGCCAGAGTTAGTAGGTATTCTGCTTCGAGCACGTCTTCAGCCATTCTTACTTATAGCAGACGTAGAAAAGGCATTTCATCAGATTCGACTACAGCGTACAGAACGAGATGCTACTCGTTTTCTGTGGCTTAAAAACACGTCAAAACCTCCGTCTCCCTTCAATCTACGTATTCTTCGGTTCACTAGAATACCGTTTGGAGTTAACGCTTCACCCTTCTTACTTGCAGCGGCAATCAAGTTGTATCTCCAACGAGAAGACTCATCGTTAGCCGATGAGATTTCACATAACACATACGTAGATAACGTAATTCTGGGTGCCACATCTAGAAAAGAAGCACTCAGCAAGTATAAGCTTGCTAAAGCCATTTTCAAAAGAATGCACATGAATCTTAGAGAATTCTTGTGCAATTCTTCGCAAGTTAACCAGGCAATAGCAGCACATGATCGTATTCTTAACCCTTCTAATGCTAAACTTTTGGGCATTCGTTGGCTCTATGAGAGAGACGAAATCGCCATCCAAATAAGGATATCGCATGTTCCAGTCCAAAGCAAGCGCACGGCTTTACGTGCCCTAGCCTCCACGTACGACCCCTTGGGATTACTCACCCCATTCTTGGTACCCATAAAGATCTTCATACAGGATCTTTGGATCCAAGATAAGGGTTGGGATACGCCCTTGAGGGAAACAGAAGTACAACGTTGGAAGCAACTATTATCGGACTTGGAACATCCGATTCCACCAATTTGTCGTATCATTTTACCAGCGAAGCTAACAGCTAACAGTTTAGAACTGTGCATATTTGGAGATACCTCTAAGCGTATATACGCATGTTGCGCATATTTAGTCTGTCGTTTACCCGGAGCAATACAATCTAACCTACTTATGGCGAAATCTCACCTTAATAGCCCTAAGCCAATGACTGTACCGCGTACGGAACTTATGGCAATCCTCATCGGTACTCACTTGGCACAGTATCTTGTAAAACATTTGCATCTTTCCTTTAGCGCCATACGCATATTTTCTGATTCATTAATCGCGTTACATTGGGTACACGCGGCGAAACCATACAAGGTTTTCATTCAAAACCGCGTAGATGCCATCCGTCGCATTATTGCAGAGTTTGAAGACCAGAATATTGCGGTTAAGTTCCACTACGTAGCTTCCGGAAATAACCCTGCCGACTGCGCAACTCGCGGTCTGGCGACGAAGGAAGCCAAAAGTCATATTTGGTGGACCGGACCTCAATTTCTCTACGATCCACCAGATCAATGGCCAAACGCAACTATCGACTTTACAATACCGCCGCAAGGCGAAGAGGTGCAATTAAAACAAGAAGAAGTGCACGTGATACGTAATGCCAGTTTCATATCAGTGTTACCCTTTACGGTAACAAACAACTACTACAAACTTCTCCGTATCACGTCATACGTCCTTAAATTTCTACGAAGACAGATTTTTAATCGTGTATCTAATGTTTCACGTAACACTCTAGCTTCAAAACTACCCGCACTTGAAGCAATTACTTCATCTGTCTTTATACAAAAAACGGACATCGATACCGCTGAGATTCTCCTCATACTCGCGCACTATCGCGAAAGTGAAACAGTTCTACAGCGGTTAAAACTCGAAACCTTCAATGCTCGACGAGCACAAGATGATTTAATCCGATGTCCAGCTCGCGTAGGTCCGTTAGACGACGCTCCTGTATTATTAATACCATCACATAGGCTAACTCAGTTAATAATACTACATTACCATCATGATAGCCACCATTCAGGCGTCTATCATGTTATAGCAAATCTCCGTAAACGTTTCTTCATTCCGTCTATACGCAACTGCGTAGCCAAGGTCTTGCGTAACTGTGTCTCTTGTAAAAAAGTTAACGGACACGCGTATAGGTATCCTAATCTGCCACAGTTACCACCAGAACGAGTCACGAGATCCAGGCCCTTTCAAAACATCGGTCTGGACTACTTAGGTCCTATCAACGTGTACAATAGTTGTACCGTCCTTAACAAAACTTGGGTTTGCCTCATTACTTGCATGGCTACTCGCGCAGTACATCTCGAACTCGTTTTGGATAACTCAACACGCGAGTTTTTGCTTGCATTCCGCAGATTCATAGCCCGTAGAGGCACCCCTGATCTCGTATATAGCGATAATTCAACCACGTTCCATGCGGCAGAAAGCGCAATAATGTCAGTACTTTATTCCCCCAAATCATGGGAATCAATTACTGACTACTGCGTAAAACACAAAATCACCTGGAAGTTCATAACACCCCTTTCCCCTTGGAAAGGAGGGTTTTATGAACGGTTGGTCGCTCTCTTCAAAACGGCGTACAAAAAATCTGTTGGACAATCAACTTTATCTCTGAGCCAACTCCAAACAGTGGTAACAGAGATAGAAGCGACCATAAATTCTCGCCCAATAATCCCTTACAGGGAAACTAACGCGTTCGCGTACGTTTTAAGACCAGTAGATTTCCTTTCGCCGACAGTAAACATTCAACTCCCTCCGTTATCATCACAGCCAGACCCAATCCTCGATATTTCGAACAACCTTGCGCATTGGTATAAGGAAACGTTAACGATTCTTGACCAATTCTGGGAAATCTGGCACGCAGAATATCTCAGCGCACTGAGACAACGTCAGCAGGCTCGACTGCAGCAGCGTAAATACTCCACGATTCACCCACAAATCGGGGATATCGTAATTGTAGCGGATGACAAATTACCTAGGGGACATTGGCCATACGGCCTTATCGAAAAATTACACGTCGGTAAAGATCAATCAGTACGGTCCGCAGACGTTCGCATGCCAAATGGCAAAGTTAAAACGAGATCACTAACACAACTATATCCATTAGAATTACGAGCCGCATCAACTACTACTCATAGCGAACCTCTTCACAAAACAATAACCCCACAACGACTCCAACCGCGTAGGCTCGCTAAAACCACTCACAAATTCATTAAAAATGCATAGTTTAATCCAAAAATAGCTAAGGATCTCATTATCCAACTCATTCAATTCATTTTAACATCCTCGGTTCAAAAAATCCAGGCTGAAGCCAATACTCTGCTCCAATAACGCACGTAGCGTTAACCGCTCCGCGCGAGGCGCGCGTCGCGGTTCGGCGCTAAGAACGCAATTTGAATGTGTTCCATCTCATTTCTGGAATATTCTTCGCAGCAATTGCTACTTTCACGTCATTTAACGCTTAATTTCGTCATTTTCATGCCATTTTAAGTTCATCATCCGGTCAATCAATAGTCTACTCAGCATTCATAAGCAATACGCTCTACTTATTCAAGTATAATTCAGATATACACGGATTGTCATTTCGAGGCGTAATACGCTTACTACGTTCAGTATTTTGTGTATTCAATTCGTATTGACTAATCAATGCACAATATTAATGCGTAGTTAAACTATCTCACATAGTATAGCAATATTATGCTAAAGGCAAACGCCTATTCGTATTCATTGACAAAGTGATCAGTAATTGAATCAGTAACTAACGGTAATTAAATTCGTAAACTTTTCGTACCTTTACTTCTTGCATTATCGATTAGTACCTCGATACTATTAGTAAGAACAGTCCGCACTATAGCCTCCGATATTCGTGCTATTAGCATTAACCGTGTAAGCGTACCCGTTTCACAACGGCTTAAGATTCTGTTGCAACTAATCCCACGGATTGTCGCAATAGAATCACTTAATCATCAAAATGACTTACTTTATGAACTTATTTCAGATAAAGAAAAGAAATCTCCGTCAGGCAACTACTTGAATTGCTTCCGATTTAACTTGTATTACCGCGGCGCACATACTAGCTTATGCCATATTGTTATTTTTCTAAAAGCACAGGATTCGTTCTCGCTCCCGAGCCACCTCGAGAAGAGATTCGACCACGGAATACGATCAGTCACAGTCTGTCCTTTGAGGAATACCTAAAATTGTGGTTCCCAGACCCGCCGGAACCGAACCCTCGGGAAGGCCCCCCAAATCTATTCCAGCGTACATCCAGCGTAACCCATACCGCACGAGATTCGTCCCCCTCAGCGCGCCGCCCGGAATTCGGAGCATACGATCGGAGACTCCGCACCAAAGCGTACACAAACAGCGGGGAGCTAAAAGAAGAATTCCGGACGCGCCCGGACGACCCAGTGGCATCCCGCTCACGTTGCTTCTTCTGCAAACAACACCACTATTCCGCACAGTGTCGCAACTTTCCGTACCTTTCCGATAGAATTTACATCCATTCGCGTAGCGGAAAGTGTTTTCGGTGCGGGGGACCACATATCGATAAAAATTGTACTAGTGACGACCAGCGTACCACTTGTAAGTGCTGCAGGGCTAAAGACCATCATACAGCATTCTGTTTGTACAATAAGGACGTCATCCGTGACGTCACGCTCAGAGGCTATTGTAAGCGTATGTCCCACGCCCGCTGGATCGCACACCTCGTCAAGGAGATCGAACGAGAAGAAGAACAATTCGCGTACAATCTGCTGCACCGCGAAGAAAGCCATTGATAAGGTAATCATTTTATTGTTTGGTTATTTTCCTTTGTTTTTTCATTCTCTTAATTCTCTTACCTTATCTTTCTTTATTCATTAACTTGTCGACTACTCACTTATTCTTTCCTTTGCCCAACTTATTAACACTAAAAGACCCTAGGTCTCTAAAACCCTTCCTAACCCTTAACACACACACGTAAAACAAACAATAACAAAACAAACCTCAAATAAACACACAAAAGAAAAAGAAACTCCAACAGTTCCGCGTAACCAAAAGCGTAATAACTTCATCAAATTCACCTCCAACTTAAACATTAAAAAATAACAGTTCTCTTGTCAGCGTAGCACCCGCATCGGTGTAGTCATCACATCGTACTTAATTCAGCGTAGGGCATCAAGCCCACTTGTAGTCTTTTCGTAACTTCAGCGTAGTCCGGGGAGCGGTGGGAGACCGCTTCTTTTTCGCACAACCCGGTCGTTCTCCATTCGCTTTCTTCTTGACGAACCAGGGGTCTCTTTCGGCAATGCGAGGTTAAAATCTCCCCCTCGCACAAAACCAACCCTCAAGTGAGGCAAAACTCACGACGTAGCTAAACCAAGAACCCCTCTATTGTGCGTCGTCATCAACTTCAACAACATCAACTTCAACGCTCAACATCGTCAAGTCCACCTCAACCAACGTCGACAATATCGCCAACAGCCAGCCACTCAACAACGACTACATCGTCCATTGATCTCACTTATGCGTCAATACGTCATAATTATAACTTCACTATTGTATTGTACATTTTCATTTCTTCAACGTAACGTGTCAGAAAAGAATTCTTGGCCCGCCGTCGTTGACTTTCCCTCGAACCCTCCGTAGGTAGTTAGGCCACGTAGGTTTCTCCGGTTAACTAACATGTTTGTATAATTAGTCAGCGTAGTCGCTGTAGGTAACAACGGGTCCCCCTTCCATTACCGCTAGGACCCACTCGCCTCTCGCCGCCCCCAGTGTCGTGACTTGCGT
>UZAF01018623.1:3468-19474 GCA_900617895.1 Haemonchus placei | reverse complement strand
TTTTTTTTCCTTTCCTCTGAAAGCTTCGTTCCTTAGGGTCCCGCTGGCTTCGACAAGCACACGTTCATGAGAGCAACCCTGCGGTATGCCACCGCTCCAAATCGATGAGGCATCATATACAGTGGCACGCGATTGATCGATGAGGCAGGCCGCTACGCAGCCACCCGCTTAAATGTCGAGTACTTCGAGCTCATGCAATAAATATAAAGTGTAGCTCTCAGAAAACCCTCCCTGTCCATTCATACCCCTCTGTTCTCCGCCTTTTAATCTGACATTATGGAATGCGAGAAAGCATAGGCATTGATGCGGACAGAATTTCTAATGTCATTCGCTCATTTTTAAAATACGTTCGG
This sequence comes from Haemonchus placei, assembly GCA_900617895.1. NCBI lineage: Eukaryota > Metazoa > Nematoda > Chromadorea > Rhabditida > Trichostrongylidae > Haemonchus > Haemonchus placei. Next base: position 19,121 of record UZAF01018623.1, on the reverse strand, counting down.
GATTTGTTCAATATGCCATAGTAGGGTATTTTCCGTAATGAATGTGAAGCAATCGAAACAGCTGTTTTCCCCGAAAATTGTTTGTTTCGCCATCTATTTGTGTTGAGATGTCTAAAAACGTTCCCATGACTAAGAAGGAGCTTTCGGGAGTAGTATTCACAATAACCATAAGCAAAATGTACAGTCTTTCTATTCAGTTTTTCTTACTCCTACAGGGGTTACTTACTTACTAAACACTCAGTTGAACATGTGATTTAAATTCACCAAAAGTGCAAGACAATTTAAGGATTCTACGTAGTCGAGGGGTTCCATGAAAAACTTTTCCGCTGTAGACCTCTATTCAAAGAAGTTTTACCTTTTCCGTAATTGTAGAGTACCTTTCTGAAAATGAGACCAAGTTNCCAATCCTAAAATACGGCCCCTTTCTTCTTTCACGGTTGAAAGGCTGGTACTCAAGAGATAGAGGGAAGATGGGTAGGGAAGAACAAGCCGTTCCTGGTTCTTTACTGCACCACGCTCCACTACCTAAAATAGCATTCCTTTGTTTTTGAAACAATGGGCCGACTTGCCCTCTTCCGGTCTTCTGGGTTTTCGGATCAAAACCTCTGAACCATGCAGTTGAACTAAATGTATGCGTTTTTTAGGGCGGCATTTTAATGCATGCAAGATATAGAAGTCATACCGCGTCAAGGACTCCAACTCAAGGTATTAACCATTAGGAGAGCATCTTTATCCTCCAGGCCACCACAACCCTTGTTATTTTTCGAAATAAAACCGAAAACGCTGAGAAAGGAAACAGTAGCCATAACGGGTGTGGTGCAGAAGGGACGAAATTGTCGCGTCGCAGCGCAAAAGACGCCGCGCGCGAAGGAATGTAGCGGAATGAAGCAGCAAGTAAGAAACACAGGAACAAAAGAACTAACAAAGAAGAACCATGCCAAAAATAATAATCGCATTGCGATTGAGCTGTATGAGGAACGCTGGAACNCCTACTGCCCGCCTCCCAGCCATAACCACTTCCAAGAAATTTCCCAGAATACTAAGGGGATTTGGATTCAACAACTGGAGACGCATAAAAAAGTTTTTGCTGGACAGAACTTAGAGTTCACTTGACTGGAAACCGTTTACTGCATCTATAAATTCTGCATCAGATGTGTTCCCAGACTGCTCCTACTATCTAGTATACAACAGCCGTCAAAAAGCGGTAATTAAATCGCTACAGCCCTACGTAGGAAATGAATCCAACCCATACTTATGAATGGGGTTCTTCTATCAAGGCAACATAACAGACAGCTGTGTATAGTAGCTGGGTGAGCAATCACCTCCAAAAGCCACCACCTTACCCGAAGCACGGCACAATCCTAAAACGAGTCATAAAATCATATAAATCTTCTTCTTCAAATGAGTACAAAGACTACTTTTACATGACAATCTTTATTAAAATACAAATTAATTTCAAAAAATAATATCATGTATACATGGGTTCACTAATATAGTGTCCACCTGCCACCGGTATGAGCTGGATGACTTATATAGCCGGACTTTTGAAAAGTAACGCAACTCACGTCTCTTATGATGGGTTCTTACTTATGACATGTCACATTACACATACACACGGACACACCTATCTAGAATATCGGCTTAAAAACGTCTGCGTCACTTATTCGAACATAATCTGGCAAGAAAACCGTAATTTATAACAGAACAGTTGAGCTTTTTCAATTCTAATTACATTAGGAAATGACTAAATATACATTACAGATTTGTCAACGAGGCTACAAACCGATGTCATAAACCTCTAAACAAATCATAAAAATCTACCAGAAATTGTTTTACTCAGTAACCTACCTATCTAATCTGAAAAGTCTCTTTTTTCTAATTATCATACGAACACAACAATACGAACAACTCAAAATTCCAACTGTTTAACTGGCATGCGAGGAAGTAACTTGTTAACGTGAAATTTCGAGGCAGTAACAATCTTAGGCAACACAACATTTTGAGTCCATAATTTAAAAGTAGTAATCTGAGAAATGCGCGTGTCTAATGTAAAAATTTAGGAGCAAAGTAAACAGACAGCAAGACAAAGCCGAGGTTTCGAAACCAGAAGGTAATGAGTCCGCGATTCACTGTGACAAGGATCACAACAGGGTCTGACGAGGAGCATCTCGTCCAGATGTTCAGATGTCATTGTCATCGTCCAGGTCACCACCACGTACTTTTAGCTCACGTACTGTAGCCTGAGCCATTGCACCAAGCAGCACTTCAGGACATGATACGAACGCCACGTTATTGTTGTGGAAATGGGCGCAGATTTGTGTTACCTGTAATCCTACTTTAAGTAGACAGTAAAAACGGCAGAATAATCCAAGAGCAAAGGAAATCTATGAGGGAATAAATGCTCCACCATCATTGTTAAATGAGTACACGCACCTTTTCTCGTAGTGCTTCATCCTTCGTCACCCATATGGTGTAGACGTTCGGAGGTGCGACAGACAGGCATTCTTCTAACATAGGAAGATCCGTATCAGAGTCACCACAAACCAGTATATTACCTTGAACAATGGTAGAATTAACAGGTTCTCGAGGAAATTTCTTTTGACAAACAGAAAAAGCGTGATACTCGTAATGTACTGGTAAACAAAAGTCCGAATTACCGTCTTGAAGTTGCATGCCCATCTTTCGTTCGATAAGACGAACTCCATGACCCTTATTGAAGATCCGACCCGATAATTTAGCCTGAACGGTCACAAATTTACAACATTGACATTACATCATTTGCTTGCGCCCTGCCCTTGCTTGCGTTATACGGTATCTCACGATGTTTTTAAGATATCGTCTTTACCAACATACAGAAAAACATAGGTAATAATGGGCGTGTTATCAACGAGAAGCATAAGGCGTCATTTTTAGGCCGTAAAAAAAACCCCAGTTAAAACAGAATCAATCTCTGTCCCTTGGAATCTTACTCTCGATATGTATTTCGATAAAAAAAANGGTTAAAGAAATTAGCGATGAATATCGTTTAGGCATACCTTCGTATAGATTTTTATGTCATATTCGTTCTCCCTAATCGTAAGAATTGCTCCAGAAGGATCCACTTCATTGACAATCTTTGATACTTCATCGAACCTGAAGTGGCCTACAAAATACTCGTGTTGAGAGATTCGAAATTTGTAATCACTATCCCTGATACGAGTAGAGGTACTGTAGTGGCAAAAGATGCACTATCACATACCCATCGGTCTGGTATCCGATCCTCTGTCTGAGGATAGGATCCCAGACCGATATCTCCCCAGGGAAACCCACATTCCATTCCCACGGGGTCGTTTACTGGTGCCGGAATTGTCATGTAAGATGAAAGCAGTGACTGATACAGTAAGCGAGTACACCACTTACAGTTGCAGGCTCTTCCTGTGAGGAATCGAATTGTTAACGTCCTGCTTGGCGATTGTGATATGCCCATAATGTTTCTGTAGTCCACTACCAATCCAAGTGAAGTTTCGATATTCCGGATTTTCCAGTAAATCCTCGACCTATATAAAGGGAAATGTATGTTAAAAACAATAAAAATAATACAATACTCATTCACCTTCGAATGCCCTAGCAGACGCTCAACAATGTTCATTATGAAACTGTTTTAGCTCCGAACATTCATAGAAAAGCTGCTAATGCAAATCGAATTAATCGTGAGAAACGCTTTTCAACCGAGAAAAAACAAAGAGGGAAATATGAAGAAGCTGAGGCCCTTTATGCCTCTACCTCTGAGACGCATCACTATCGCGATATGGACACCAAATGACATGAGGTACCACAAACCTGACTTTCCGGTTCAACATGGCTATAATAAACTCCTTTTCAGAGTACTTTTTTGAAAAGTTCTTGCGAAACATAGAAAATGTGAACAAAGAGAAGAAGTATAGTGAGAAAAGGCACAATTGGTTCCATGTGGCAGCCGANCGAAGTACGAAATAGACTTAGGCTTGCCAATGTAATATGGCTTATCCCTCTCGAACTGGTGTGTAGACTCAGCGAGTAGAGAAGATCAAAATGTAATTTCAAATAAGGGCAGATGAAGGAGCACTACTACAATGCGGTTAGCTACCAAAAAGTTAGAGGAGCAACTTTACTGTCACGCCAGTTCGAAATACATGGAATTCACCTCAACTCTTCGATAGAGGAACCAACCATAGCCTTGTAACCAAGCGGAAAGAGCGTTCAAGTAGAAGGAATAAACAAAAAACAAAGGCAGAACAACACTCACCATATCGAATGCTTTATTGAGTAGCATGAGGTCAGCGTCGCTAACGCTGTCATCCTTGAACTGCATAGCCGGGTTGAAGTACCATTCACGACCAGCAGAAGCACCATATGCGTAATAACCTTGACGTGTTTACGCTAAGGACACCCTTTGAACAGGGAAATCCATAAAAAATTCACCTTCAGGCATGGTACTCATATTGAGAATTCCAATGTGGACAAGTGGAGCTGTCGTGACGATCGCACAAAACTGAGCACAACGTCGTGCAAACTGAGCCTGAAAGATGGGAAATTCTCTGGGGTAACTCTATCAAAGGTCTGGACATGAATTATTAACATACAAAATACTGGAAGTTACAGAAAGTGGAGTGAACATAATTTAATCGAATATGCAATACCTGAATTACTGCAGAGTAAGCAGGCTGCACACTTGTCGGATACGAGCACGAGTAACTCTTCAAAGTACCATCCCTTCAACAAAACTGCTTACGAGCAAGCTACCTTCTCGCTTGAATTCATCCTATATTNAGAACATGACGATCTACATAACGGAAACTATGCCCTATTTATTGGCGCGATATTTGATGTCTCAGATAAAAAAAAAGAATTGGACGATAGGAAAATAGATACAGTATGCTTAAAAAGTCGCAGAGGTTCGGCTATAGGTCAACAATTACGCCAAAACTACTAACTCCGAAATGTTATCGCCAGGGTAACGTACCTGTCGGTGAACACGTAGTGGAAATGGTCTCCAGAGGTCAACAATGCGGCAGCTTTCTCTACTTCAGCAGCGAAGGCAGTCGGTCCTGATGGATGGAATGAGCCAAGAGTCTAAAAACGAAGTGCTATAGATTCGGAACGGGATTTTTTCTCGAACCTAAAATAACTTACATCAATGAACTGTTCAACGTTATTGGTTTCATCAGACTGTATGAACGACAAGAATGCCAGGTCCTTTTGAAGCTCAGTCAGCTCATCAATGATATCAAACGTGGCATGAGTGTTAGCGCCATCAGCATCTTCACTGTGTGAAGTGGTCTCCAACACCAGAAGGTTCGAATCCGCCATACAACTATTCTCGAGCGAATTCTTCAAATAATTTATGGTTACGGTAGCATTTTCAGGGTCGGGACCTATTTTCAACAAAAGTCACCTTAGCATTCTCGAGCGACAGAGCAAAATGTGGTCGAATGGGCATACCCTTAAGGACGACTTCGACGATTTGACGCCGAATTTGAGCAGTTTGCGCCATCAACATGTAGAAATCAGCGATTTGACGAATCTTGAAAAAACGAATCCAGCACTATCAATAGTTATTTATGCCATAACATGAGCAGTAAGACTGACCTCTGTTGGTCGAATAACTTCGTGAGTCCAGCTAGGATCAAGGAAAGCAGTACTCCACTCATCAATATCATGACTTTTCAGGAACTGATTGAGTCGACCACCATGCTCTTGTCGAACTTCGCGCGTCTCGGTGGCCGCGCGATAGAATACCTCAGCAAAGTTCTGGAAACAAACAACTAGCCTTTATACTGCGCAGCAACTTCAAAACACTACGTACCTCGATGTCTGCGATGTCATCCACCCGATGATAACATTTCTTGTCATCCGAGTAAAAACCTGCATTTCCCAGTTGCACCTGGAATCGATCGAATAAAAATACTGTCGAAGAGCACTCCAAGTTCACCTGAGAAAAGATGGAAATGCAGTTTCATAAGAAAGAGAACTGCACCTCAGTCCCTGCTCCTGATGAAAGTACAAGGGAAGCTGATGGATTGCAAACCATCATCTCCTTTGCCACAAGATTCATACCGTCCTGAACGGGTATGTTCAATGATCCGTTGACAATGAAAAAAAAATGATCATCAACCTTGGATGGAGTAACGACACCAATATCCATGGCAAGATAATGAGCAACAAGGCGAGAACGGGGCAGACCATCGGTTTCAAAACGCAGTGGTCTCCAGTCTGGACGTGATTCACATCGAATCGTCTCATTGATTCCTTTAGCCAACTCAAGACAGCTATCCTGTAATACCGGTAAACCCATGAAAACTACGCCAATAATGGTTTTAGTGCTTTAAGGTTTGACGACACTTACCTGGTACCTCTTATACGACTCAACAGCACGCCTATTTGTGACAGCTATTTGATAGAGTACATCAAGTCCTTTCCTTTCAGGATGTTTCTCGAAATACCTTCAAACCAATATGTTCAGAAAGTAATTTAACATGAAAAACATAAAAACATCAAAATAAAAAGCCTACCTCTTCCAGGCTTTCAACTTTTCCATGATACCTTTCGTGTAGTCAAATCTTTCAACAGAGAAAAAGAAGCAACCACCTTCACCGCTGTTAGCCATCACCTGGTGAAACTTGTATTTAGTATCCAAAAGTTACTTATAAACGACTTTCTACTAGAATAATATAAGAATCATTCGCACGGCATCTGCAGATTCCTTCAAAGAAAAATTGACAAAAAAAGGAAAAGGAAGAAGTAATCAATACATCTTTTTTGATTTCCTGAGCATCTATGGCGCACTGGGGTTCATTAGCAATCGACAGAAAATCTTCATTTTTGATCGATACAGGGAACACTCCCAAAGAGCACGTCCATCCCTAAAGGCCACCTATTAGAATCTAAATCACCTCATAGGTAACGGTGAATATGTCGATTCTGTTGTCGAAATGTACTCTGGCTCTGGGAATGTACTCCCTCACCATCTGGACATAACGATCACGATCTCGGTGAGTTTGGAAACCGACCTTGAACAAATCACTGGCTAAGAATAGATAAACATCATTTTGTATCTACAAGCACTATCAGAACTTGTCTTAGGAAATTGAAAGGAACGAAACACGGTAAAACAGTGATATTTAGTAATTTTTCTAATACTTAGCAATATACGTAAGCCTCAAGGGTCTACTACTTGAAAGCTAACTGACTACATCCTACCCGCTGCCTACCATATTTTATCTGAATTCATAAAGCTTGTCCATTCTACTCGATGAACATCAGCCTTATGGAATTTAACATGAACATGAAGATTTCATACCTTTGTGAAACGTAAAATACCACGTAATATGGGATCAGCAACCAGCTTGTACTTCGTCATGAATTCCGGTGGAGGTTGGAATGGAATATGGAGAAAGAAGCCAACCTGATAAGGAAAAATAAATGAAACAACAGCAACCTTCTTTGAAACTTTAAAGATACCCTTACTTCAAGGCTACTGTCCAAACTGCGCATAATCTGACCAGTAAGCATGAGGTGATAGTCATGGATCCAGATGAAATCCTGAGGGCGGCTGTTACGAGCGGCATTGATGCCAAATTGGTAGTTTACACGCACATACGCACACCAATGTTCACGAAGCACCTTGAAAGTTCTTATTCTAAACCAAAATATAGCAGAAACAAAAAAAATCTGAAAAACACAAAAATTTTCAATATTAATCGATTAGCAAACTCACAGCTGGATCGTCATATTCTTTAACGATGTACTCTGCTAAATTATGAAGTGCTGGCCACAGAAGCCCATTACTGATCCCACCATAGTAAGCATTGTAATCTTCCTGAATATTGTATATAAACAAGTATTATAACAAGTATAACATGCCTAAACTGTAATTTCAAAAAGCCTGACAGTTCATGTAGCAGCGACGAACCTGATTCACGAAAACGGGATTGAGCTGATAGTTGGCTCTGTTATAATCGTGGAGTACAGATAACAGAGACATATCTCTTCTGAATAAAGGAGATACTTCTTGATATCAATGATACTTAATAATTACAAGAATTATGTCAAAACACGTACTCCACAAGTTGCTCCTTGTCAGTAAGCTCCTGTTTCTTGTCATTTTCCTCAAGTACATGGAAAATTTCACCAGCCCTGGCTTGTTTTATTAGAGGTAAACCAAGAGAGTTCGTCGACGGAGGAGGAACGTCCTGCAAAATTATTCACTGATCGCCGTCCTTTCTTCGAAAACAAGCTTGCATCATTTATTTAGTCTGAATGATGAATCTGTTGGCCTATTTGCGCCCTTCTTCAAACCAGAGCTATGGCGTCAGCTACTCAATGGCGTACGTGATACGCGGACCGTGCATAGAGCACGTTTGCTTCGGGGTAGAATCCACAGAACCGTCAGTTTCATTGATAAAATGTGTTTGCAAAGAAGGAAATGAACATACCATATCATCCAACTCATCTTTGCCAAGATTGATGCCAAGATTCGAGAGCCAAATATTTTCCTTATCTACAGACATCACCGGATCTACACATGACACCAGACCGCCAGAACCTGATTACAATACCGTAAGTTAGGACCAAGATGTCGTCCTTTCCTTAACAGAGTTATTTATCTTCCTGTCCTCAATGAGCTAAGTAAATGAGCTACGCCAAAGGGATTGCCCTTCTAAGTTCCTACTATCGACATTCTGCCAAATAGCTCTTTGCTGGGCACAACCTCAAAACTGAACAGGGTCTTAGGGCAGGCTATATACGAGTACTGATTAATGCAAGAATATTGACCAAAGGACTTCACATCTACCTTGTTTAATCTCCCAGCATCCGCTTCCTTTTCGTTGAATTGACACCGGCGGGGCATTCGACACATTGATCACCCTTTGCTGGAAAAAGAATAGCGATAATCTTCTTATGTTAGGAGATGCAAATAAATAATAGAAAATAAAATATTAAAGTTCCATAATATAGGGGAGCGTGTTGAAATCTCAGAAGAATGACCCTATCGTACCTTGTGATGAGTAGTGTTGGTTAGACCTGCAACTCCAGTTCCAGCCGACAATCCTTCACTGGCTCCATCTGACTGGCCATCTTCTACGGCATCATTATCCAGAGACAGAAGATCCTCCAACGATGCATGTGTAGATGACATCCGCGAGTTGGCACGGGAACGAACCATCTGAAGAATATCTCTAACTGTTATGGCTTGGATTGGCATTTGGCATTTCAAAGACTTTAAAGGCCTTTTCAGACTATTTTAGCAGTTTTCCCACATGAAACGTGATCCTGTTTAAACGGTCTCTCCACAGAAGTAACCCCCCCCCCCTTCCCCTACAAAAATAAGCTATGTTGAACAAGAGTACGGTAGCAAGATGCTTAAATCTTTGCTAGCCTCATTTATCTTTGCCTACGTAACAGCAGGGGATCACAAGCAGCCCTCAGCACTATTGCCATCCCCAGTGAGGATGCTTCCCTTCTAACGGCCTATGGTCTCAGTATTCGGCCTCATGCGAGCCCATCCTATAAATGTTTAATTTCAACGAGTCACTCACCTGAATATGTCGATATTTCTCGCCAAATTTCTTTGCATGCACGCCCAGCATGCTCTGACGTACTCCTGGCACAGCCGCATATAATTCACTGGAAACACAATTATTATTCAAATGGATAACTTGTATTATAAGACTTACAAACTAACCGCAATCTATTCTTGCTATTGTTTACGTCATAAAGAGCCAACGAGAACAAAAGTGAATCCCGGTACTGAGTTCCAAATGACAAATCTGAGTCATAAACTAGCGGAACAGCAATTTTCCAAAAAGCAACCTGAATAAGCATCAAGCCTATAATTATGCACAGGAAGATGGAAAAGTATATGCAAGTTTATGAAAAAAAAAACTGCAAGCACTGCTAAAACAGTATGTTTCCACTACTAAAAAGCAAAAGACCAGATAAACTTACTGAATTGAAACCCAGTTGGCTGACAAGATTGCCGAATACCGTGTCTTGATTGTTCGGTTGTGAAAGGCATAATTCCAGAACCATTAACATGCCCGGAAAACAAAAAACAATTATGCACAATGCAAAAAGAGGATTTTCTCATGAATATCCTCAAAAACCCACTTTCAAAGCAATTTCTGAATTCTGTTGACGAAGTTTCCATTCAGCACAGCACGCATTCGTAGCATATATTAGAAAATCTTCTCCTACAGTTTCCGGTACTTTGACGTTGATTCGAGATAAAATTCGTGCACATCCCTTAAAAGTGGTCTTGAATCAGGATAAAGAAAGCTTAATCTCCGCTTTGATTACTGTATTGAAACCCATACTGTACAGCTTAAAAATTCCAAAGCAATCTATACTCCTCTTTGAAAATGCACAGAAAAGGAAGTCCTCATCTTTAGCAGAGCCTATCTAAGACCACAGTTCAATTTCGAACAAAAAGGGCATTCATTAAACCCGTCCAATTGTTATCACTCTTTCCAAGCGTTATAATCTGTGCTGATGACACTTGTCAAACATTATGACGTGTTTGACCCAATGATTTCTGATGGAATAGCGTGAACGAAAACATCTCCGATTTTTGATCACTCTGCGTTTCTTGGCGGTGATGTCAAGATGGGGACATAGTATACGATGCGAACCGTACACCACAATGGGTACACAGAATGACAAATGAACTGGCAAAGGATTCCACTCGATCGAAGCCATATAGCAATTCATCTAATACATGAATAACTAAGGGGCCTGAACCCATAGATCGTTTTTGAACGGAGAATAAGGATCATATCAAATGAGTGCATGAAAAAGTACGTATGACAGAAAAATCGTTCAGAGGAGGCGAACAAGAAGTACACATGCACGTGAACAGTGCTACGGCTGCAACATGGTCTATGGATGATAAGAATCGGAGCAAAAGAATCGCTTGTAAGCCGATAAGATATGTAAAGCCTCTACTTTGTTGTACAATTATTTTTGCGACCTATGGATGCATTAGAAAAATTTGTATTTTTTTACATCTACAGAAGTAAGGAAAATACAAAAATGAGCAAAACTTACTGACCTCCTTCACTCGTTCAACAGCATCAACGTCACCTCGAAATGGTCGCTGGAACGGGCGATCCAATATGGGAGAAGATGATCTGTGCTCAGTATCCACTTCCATTTCTTCTTAAATAAAGTAATACTTTCATGATGGTGCCGTCTCCATTTGACATCAAAAAATATCCCGAAACCGATAGAATAAAGAATAAACAATAAGGAAAAGAACATCAGCAGAAAAAAAGAGCACGTTTGATAATAAGAATGAAATCGCCACCCTGACTTTACTTAATAATAATCAGGAGCAGCTTTATATCAAGCTGGCAAGGAAGTAACTGCTTACATTTTAAGAAATATGATAACCATTTCCAACAAAGAAAGACATTTATTCAGTCGTGTAACAACAATCAGAAACCAGGACATACCAATGAAACTTAAGCAAAAAGCTATTTCCCTTAGATTCTGTATAGTACCATCGCTCGCTCATAGAGCCTGCTTTGAATATTAAGGTGGTGTTTGAAAGAAGAATTCCCTTCGTCTGCCAAAAATCTCTATATTCTATACATACCAAAACTATAGANAGAACCTATTTTCGAATTGACTCTTCCAGCGCTGAATTTTGACTGGGATACCGTTCCCTGGCCCGACGTCTGGCTAACACCTTGTATTTGGTTGGAAATTATTTGACTACGTAAGTTTTGAAGAAATATAAACGCATTTTTTCTCAAAATATACTCCTTCAGTCATTTATTGTCCATAAAATACTCAGATACCTGTTCTATAAACATAAATCACTTTGAAAACAGGTTCGTTACCCTTGAGACAAATGTTTGAAGAACTTGGACAAATACGCAGTTACTTACATGTCAATCTGATAAATAACAAACGAGCACTGTAGAATAGACAATGAAAGTGGAACTAATGGGCTGCATGGAAAGGACACCACATTAGACGGAACATGGATTTGAATTTCAAATTAAACTTCATGTAAAATCGTTTTGTTAAAGAAAGGCACGAATTAGAATTCGTTTTACATAAGCAGGCAATCCATATTTAGAAGAGACATTTCTCATAGGCAATATGTGAGTGTTAGAGAAAAGCCAAGACGATCATGGAGTTGATTGGCTCGTTTCTGCCTTTTCAGCTTTTAGCCATCAAGGCTGGCATTCATGCCTTTTGGCAATAGTCAATAATCCATCAAATTTCAAAACACAATGGTCTTTGATGCCGACATCAGCAAATATTTACGTTCAACAAGCGGCTAGGGCCAGAAAAAAAACTAATAAAAAACTCCAGTAAAAAGAAGCATGACATATTGGCAAACACATCAAAAGAAAGCATATGGTGGCTTCTGTTCAAATCAGAAACCATTAGGAATAAATGAATAACAGCTAAAAATAAGCCAGTCATTTGAATTCAGAGGAACATTGAAGCAGCTCGAAGCCTTAACGTGCTGTAAGGCTAAAACAGCAAATTACAGCTTCAGACCTTTTCATGTTGATTACTCCGCTGTTATAGGGGCCAATAAAATCCCAACCATACCTTTTATACAAATTGCATCAGAGTCATACCTACACTAGATTAGAATTCTATAAATAAGATGGGTATGACTTTGAAATATCTACTTCGGCTAGGTCTTACGGTTTGAAACGTCCACCACCTCGGACCTTATGATTCTGATCACCGACTTAAGATCGATTTCTCATGCATGCATATAAACGATGACGAATCTAGGAATTAAAGGAACCCAAATCGGTTCCACCCGTGAATTTTCAGGGTCCTAAGGNGTTACTACAGCCTTACAATAATCATACTTGCACTAACTTAGCTTAAGAGTAAAAACAAAAAAACTTTAACACTCTTCTATGAAAGATCGAACAATTCTGATGAGAAAGGCATATAAATAAGAGAATTTCTCTTTTACGAAACCATAATTTAATTAACAAATGGTTGTAAGATTAACAAAATTTAGGCAAAATTCACTATGAAAAGCCTTAACCCCACCTGCGAAAAGATACAAAAAGAAAAAATTCAAGCATATATTACACTAATAAGCTTGAGTATATACAGGCGTAAGTAAATGAATGTTGTAGGGAATAGTCGGCATATTTTTTCGGCGCGAAATGTTCGTCCCTAATCAGAGGCCTAATCGCTCAGTATGGACGACACTGACGGGGTAGCCTTTAAAAACCACTGATTTTCACTACCACCACGGAGATAAGAAGACCAACAATCACGGACAAAGAGACAGCCACGAAAATTACAATAAGATTACAATTACCGTGGTAGAGATGATGCAAAAATAACTTCTACCGCAGGGAAAGTGTTACTATATCGATTTGTGACCACAACAGAAAAAGTTCCGATAATTGCATTCCATTTTTTATACATAAAAGCGACCTTAATACTTTAAGAATTAAAAAGAGAGGAAACTAGGAGGTAATCAATACGGAAGATATGAAGTTCACACCTAAAAAGTAAAAAAGCTAATTCTAACCAGAATGGGATCGCCAGAACAGCCGGAATCCCACCATATCTACAAGGTCTATTATCTATACAAATCGAAAAAACGATCAGCAAGGAATAGCAATTACTAGGACACCTGAAAGCAGAAAGTAGTAACNATACGGAAGATATGAAGTTCACACCTAAAAAGTAAAAAAGCTAATTCTAACCACAATGGGATCGCCAGAACAGCCGGAATCCCACCATATTTACAAGGTCTATTATCTATACAAATCGAAAAAACGATCAGCAAGGAATAGCAATTACTAGGACACCTGAAAGCAGAAAGTAGTAACCATAGTAGTAAAGTTAGTAAAGTCCCACAGCCGGTTTTCACAGTTGCAATGGTATCCGGTCGCAGCAGTGGGGTTCGGATGGGTATTGGCAGCGCGACGCGGTTGCATGGCAATCTGGCTGACCAACAAACAACGAGCTGATCTCCGATCAGCTAGCAAAAAGCGGTTGTCCCGCCCGTAAACAGAGGCTTTTCCCTCTCTTGACCACGTGAATATCATATGTTTACAGAAGTCGTCCATGATTTTCAATAAACACTCTTATCACGCAACGTTCCTACTTGTATAAATAACCACTTAGTCACCAAAATGAAAATAAAATCGGTTTAAGTAAGTAAAAAAGAAGATAGTGACTGCAGACAAGGTGATCTGGCACTGGCGCATTGACAAACATAAGACAACAAAACGCCCCCCCCCCCCCTACGAGCCATTTCGTCCATTACAAAGCTCGGAAGGGGTTGTCGGCGGTCGCGTCGCGGTCATTGTTAGTAGGGCGCGTCAGTTTGTGTGACACTTGAAATTTGGTAAAACCATTGTTTATTCCATGTCATGAGAACTGGTAAAGTGAAGAACTTCAAGAGGATGAAACGTATTTGCTGCTAAAAGACTTTTATTTAGCAACTTTGACTGTTTTCGTGCATTTGATAGACATAGCATTTGGGACTGCCTGTTATTTCTTAAAACCCTATCTGAAAAAGTGCGCATTACTTTATACCCTCAGGGTACAGCCTGTAAATGTCTGAGATTAGGATGAATGGGAAATTCTCAGTGTAAAGATAAAAGGGTAGAAGATAAAGCATTTGGCGCTGAATAATACTCTTTCGAAATGCACTATTCCACCTGTTGTTATTTGAGGACAAAGAATTATTTGAAAATGTATTAGCCTACGTTAAAAAATCCCATTAGATTATTTAAGGACCATAGGGGATTTATAGGGTTGAGGAAGTTTTTCTTAAATATTTGAAAACTTGAGCAAAGTAGATTATAGCCAACTTATAATTCCACGATGACTTTCGTTGTGACCCTGAACTGCAATTTTTCCACCTGGGACCTCCTTGAGATGCAAAATTTGAAGCAATATTTGAATTACTATTTTAATCTCTAGGTAAATTTGGCAACAACTAAGTGAGTCAGCTGGCAATATTGAATCAACTGCCAATGATAAATGGTGCCATATGATTAATGCAGTGTATAGGCAAAATCATATGAATCAATATTGAGTCGATGCAATATTTACAAAATTATTAAAACTTGTTTCAACACAATTCCGCTATAGAATGATGCTTGACAGTTCTTCTAACTTACTAACAAATTTCAAGGTAAAATTTGAGTAGTAAAACGAAATTCGGCTTGAATATTTCTACAACCATGCAGGCCAAAGGGGTAGTCGATAATAACTGTGCCATGCATAGAAGATAATTGTCAATGAAGCTAATTAAGAATCCGATAACGAGTTAAAAATAGGCTTAAGTATATGGGGAGGGCCCTCTCCCTGAGGGACGTATTTAGGCCCGTTGGGGAAGGGAAACCTCTGGAAAGAGGAACTTTACACAACAACAGAGTACTATGGGGTTGCTTCGCGGGCGTTACGGGAGCGTATTGTTAACCTCCAATTTCATAAGTGCACTTTGAAGTGCATGTGGGAGGGGGCTAGAGGAGAGGGGAAGCATATTTTGCGTTTTGGGTTCAAAATAAGGAAATCGTATTTGGTAAGATGGAATTCCAACGTCATGCTTGGCTTTGGCAGGAAAGAACTGAATTTCAATTACTATATGTTCGGAGGAAATGTTTTGATGATGCTATTCAGGA
>UZAF01018622.1:4047-23357 GCA_900617895.1 Haemonchus placei | reverse complement strand
CGACAGGATGGGAACGCCTATGGTGGGTGGTAGAACCAGACTCCGCCCTCAAGGGGCGGGGTTTGTGCGGAAATTCATAACCCCTGTCCCCATGGACCTAGAAAGTTCTAACTTGGTAGGAGTACAGGCGACAGGATGGGAACACCTATGGTGGGTGGCAAAACCAGACTGCGCCCTCAAGGGGCGGGGTTTGGACGAAAATTCATAACCCCTGTCCCCGTGGACCTGGAAAGTTCATACTTGGTATTAGAACAGGCGACAGGATGGGAACACCTATGGTGGGTGGCAGAACCAGACTCCGCCTACAAGGGGCGGGGTTTGAGCGGAAACTCATAAATCCGATAAAGGTCTATAATGAAAATCAGCTCATGCGGTTCCGTCTCTCATGGCTAGAGCCCCTAGCGCGCGAGAGCGTGCGTAGCCGCCTGGTTTCATTCAATAAGCTACGAATGACTTCAAAAACTTCGATCACAGAATATACAGTTTTTGAAGATGCAATCTATATTTGCTGGAGGACAGGAACCTGATACAAAGTCCATTTAGTCTGTGCATTACGAATAAAAACTGGGAACTAATCTAAGGTGAAGAGTGGAGAGAATCAGCATCGCAATTGGTTGCGGATCCGATTGAACGGGCTATGAAAGGAAGGCCTAGTCTTTACCAAATTTGCGAAATGTGAAAAGGCATAAATTATCACAATTACATTACTATATCATCTTAACTACTCGATTGCCTATCTCTATCGTTTTGGTAGAACTATGACCATTCAACAGAGACCCACAAAAAAACATAGGATCAATCACTAAATAGATGTATACCCTTACATACGTCAGCCGATAGTATACACAGTATAGTAAAAAACGAATAAACTACACGCGTGTACAGAAGGATTGCGCGTATCAGGATCAAAACATTCTGAAATTGCTCCTATTTCAAACGTTTGGCAATTGAATTATTGGCCCGTAAAATGAGTAGATGTGAATATCGCGGAGACTTCACTACAGACGCGATGTAGTCTGCCGCACAGTGTGCCATGTACAGCTTTAGCGAAGAAATCTGGAGGGATCGCACGTTCCCCGTCTCACTATTGCTGACTAACAGTGACTATTACTGCATGAACTCGTACTCTCTATCTAATGCGAAAGCAGCCCAACAAGTTGATAAGAAAGACTGTTCTTCAATGCCGAGTCATTGCTATTGCTGGGATTGTGGCGAATCTTTCAGATAATACAAAAGGAAAGGAAGTGGTGCTCCACCATTACAAAAAATCCTTTTCCCTGGAACTTCGTGCAGTAGATCTCAATTCAGAACTTGCGATGTAATCTCGCCTTGAGAAGCGAGCTACAATTGTTATCTTTTTCTATCATCCTCCTCACATCGCATAACGAATGGCAGTGCTCCATCACAAGTACGAAGAGCGCATCGAATCGTGCAGCCCTTTTCACCTTTTATTCATGGACCGATTGTGTAATGAGCTACGAAACGGGCAGGCGAATAGTCAGCAAGAGATCTAGAAAAGATCAAATAACGATTCGATGGATGGCTAAAAACATCACCTTCATTAGAAGGACTAGTTATGCTTCAGAACACCTATTAACTGATGTCAGTGAGCCTCAACCTCAAAAGTTACATCAAAGAGTGGTAGCTTCTGATAAAAGGTTGTCATAAACGTTGAGGATCTACTAGACGAAGTTTCAGAGGAATGGAAATTTTTTTTCGTAATAGTGGAGCACCAGTTCCTTTCCTTTTGTCCATTATCTGAAAGGTTCCCCACCAATGACTCAGCACTAAAGAACACTTTCTTATCAACTTGCTGGGCTGCTTTCGCACAAGGTAGAGAGTACGAGTTTATGCAGCAATAGTCACTGTTATAGTGAGACGGGGAACGTGCGACCCCTCCAGATTTCTTTGCTCAACCTGCACGTGGCACACTGCGCGGCAGATTGCATCGCGTCGGTAGTGAAGTCTTCGCGATATTCAGCATCCACTCACTTCACGGGCCAACAATTCAACTGACAAACGCTTGAAATAAGAGTAATTTTGAACTACCATATGAATATATTAAGAGTAATTTCGAACTACCATATAAATAATGTGGGCTAGAAATAGTTTTTTATAGCTTCCTGGGCTGCTTTCGCATTAGGTAGAGATCGCTACCGAGCAGAGTCCACTTAGATTTGTTCGTCCGGAAAGTTATATTTCGTTACTTCTGTACATAGCTGTACCTTGAATTACAGTTTTTACTCTATATATTTTTATTCTATATCTATATCTAATTAGCATTGTGATCATTTTGCGTTGAGGTTGCGTTGAAGGTGATGTATTCTATTTTCCTGGCGCCTTCCCATGTTTCACTTTCTCGACGAAGATCGAGCCGTAGTTCCACTGTATCATCAGTTTAATCGTCAACCAAATGGCGGTGTTGATGCTCACCACTTCTCTTGCACTGTTCATAGGGTTCATTCTTGATGCATAATCACTCAGTATCAGATCCTCCCCGATTTTCTGTCATTTGTTCGCTCATCTGATCGACGTATGTTGGTGTTCAACAATAATAAATAAATAAATGAATATCCTCTTCCATAATAACTCATTTCGAGTTATAAAATTAAATATAATGAACTGATATAACCGCCTCTTGTACTAAATATAGCTTAAGACGCTTCAGCTACTCATCGACGGTGGCGCGCAGAGTTTCTTGAAAACTCCATCCTTGACTTTCTCTCAACGACTTCCTGGGAGTAGCAACAGCGGTGTCAGTTGTCTCGGACCCTTTTCTCTCCAGCCTATACTCATGAACCCAATGGATTGCGGCCCGAGAATCTGTCAGCTAAATGGAAGCAGGAACGAAACTGCGAACATATTCGCAGCGCCAAACATGATTTTTTTCGATTCGTGAGCAAGTGCGCAACTGTTTCCAAATCGTATCCCTGGAACAATCTTTGACCTTGAGCAGAAGCTTTTCGGAACCATCCCTCGTGAAAGATTCTGATTGGTTTTTATACTTTTCTCAACAAAAACAAGCAATATCGCTCTGATGGCACAGATTCCAGTCCTAACCAACATAGAGAAGGGAACATGGCTACGAGAAACGTTCTCAACTTCCTCGCACTTACAGTGAAAAACACACATAATCTGAAGTCTGAACATTCCTTTCACGCTGAACACGTCAGAAAAAATCGCGACAAAGTGCGTTTCACGTGCCAGTAGATCACTGCTTTTGATCCATCTCTCAGCTTCTTCCCGTTAACAAATTTGTAAGGTTTTGAAACCTATCCGAACACAGTGGTGCTCTACAAGGCTATTCTCATTGAGGTTGAACATATGTACATTCGCTCCGGCATTCTTTTTTTTTGTTTCTGCGGGAGTCGTAGTGGAATCGTTCAAAAGCAATTTTATTTGGGAAAGGGGTCGCAATCGTAACAAAGTGACCGTCTTAAGGATGGCCCTTGACCTGTCCATGCATAGAGATGCAAGGCACTGTCGTGTGGGAGATGTCGAACCGGCGGGTGATCCCCGGAAAAAGAATCACAGGATCTGCGCAAAGAAAAAACGGTTGCTGGATAGCTGCGAAGTTTGAACATTTCTTGAATACTGAGGAACAAAACAAGTAAGTGATTTAACTTGTGTGATAAACANGCGTAGAGTTGTTACCATATTTATGACGCACACTGTATTTGTCGCAACGTATCACGAGCATTTTCGTGTAAAAAAGCTAGAATGCAAAAATATGATGAAATGATAAAAAAAGGATAAGCAAATAACAAATCAAATCAGAGCAAGAAATATTGAATTGATCACATCTCCACACCTACTGTTCCCATTATCGCTGTAGTGAAAGCTGTTTTTCCGCGATCCATCAAAAATTTCTCTTCTTCTGCCAATGCAGTGCAGAGAATTCTAGAAAATTCTATAGAACTAAAGTGCTTTCATATGTGCATAGGCAAACAAAACACGGACTTCATTCAAACATGTTTTAAACGTGTTTTATTGGGCTTTATGAAGTAATCACTTAGCAACCCAAAAGCCACTTCGCTTCATGAGGAAAAATTGGCATGGGCAATGTAACAGAGGTCAGAAATTCATTGGATACGCAAAAACCACTTTCTTTCGAAAAGGCTTACGATTAAACGAAGACGCTAATCACCTGCCCGTACACCAAATCATAAGGCGTCTTCCACTTGAAAGAGGATGGAAGTTAACGAAATCATGTACCCTAACCTTTCGCGTTTTTTCTCCAGCAATGTTCGGGATACGTATTTCACATTTCGCTGGTCTGAAGAAGATAGTAGTTCAGATTCGGTTATTCAAAGAAATTCCTTCAAATCTCCCAGGCGATTCTTGTAATTACAGCTTTTTTGATCCTTTCCCTCTATTCACTCCATTCATCACATCATCTAGTCCAAAAGGGAGACTACCAGGATCAGCGATGACTGGATGATAGTTGATAGTTTTTTGCTGAAATCCTTTATTTTCTGTCATTAGTTGTATCAAAAGTATCGCCTTTTCATGCTCTCTCTGAGTATAATGTCGAACACATCTCCTTAGCGTTGGTCCCTTTTTTCTATTCCTTTTTTCCCTGCTATCGAATCTACAGTCTTCCTTCAGCGCGTTTGCGAGAAACATGAAACAAATTTAAGAGGCAAAATTTTCTCAAAATTTTCCGGACAGCCTAATAGTAAAAACGGTTGTCCGATGCAAAAGATCTGGGACTCATCATCAAATGGTCAGTAATAACGACTAAGATAATTCGAAATCGCTTGTTCCACTCTTGTGGCTACCATACATTTCGTTTTTCAATTTCAAAATTCAGCAAGGTTGCTTCCATTTTTGAACCGTCACTCGGTGCTCTTCACTGTTCAATCAGGCCTTCTTCAACATGTTGCTGCCCAAAACTATAGCTTCTTTTAGTTAAAAAAATCCTCTAGAGTTTATTTTAGTCACTACGGTCTTACAAAAACATTTTCATGTGTGGTGAAAAAGTTAACAACTAGGAGAGAAGGTAAAACAATAGAAAACTGTAAGTCAAACTCGAAGAATTTGGAATATCGGAGTAATCTTATCCTTCTAAGCACTTTTTTCGCTCCAGTAACAGCTGCAATTTCTCGATCCATCCCACAATTCTGCTTCGTCGTGCTAGTTGCTACTCACACAGATCAAAGTCTGACGAAAACTAAGGAATAATTCAAATGTTGAAACAAAGGTCACATCGATTTCATCCGAATGGAAGTCGAGGGCGATGAATGTGTAGCATGATCTCGATGGTGTCCTAGAATGCAATATAATGTTGGCTATCTTCGACTGTGGTCAATCTGATCTTTGACTGAACGAGATCTCAATATTTTCCTTCAGCAAGTATTCCCATTAATCATACCTTCTGGATCACCCCTCTTCTCGTACCCCCGACAACCTCGTCAACATCAGCTTTTTCTCAGTCAAGCCTGATGGCCATTAATCGCTGAAATCGTAGCGACCACTCCGCATCATGAGGCAAAATACACGTATGCAAAGCAACAGAGATTTGAAGTATCGAACATCGAATACGGCAAAGTCATCTCAATTCGGAAAGATTCGCCTTTTACGCTTACATTTTCGTAATTCGCGGAATACAAACACGACTGTTATGAAGAACCAGATCTCGATCGAGATGTGATATTGCTATCACACTTCTCATCTAACCATTTTCGACTGTGGTGAATCTTAACGTTGACTATAATAATCCCAATGCTCTCCTTCAAGGAGTAGTCCTTCAGTCATGTCCCTCGATCACTGTTCTTCAATCAACCGACAACCTTACAAAATCTTTACTTGCTCTTAGTGGACCCGCTATGGAAACGTTCATCATCGCTGTAAGGAATTTCATATCAGCTGCCGGGTAAATCATTTGATTGAAGATGATTTCAATGATGTGATCTAGTGCGACATGGGATTGATCACCAGAAGGCTCCGAGGTTCAGGAGTATGAGAAGGCTTCTGGAACAGCGAAATACCACGCTGATGGGTCGACACCCTGCTAATTTTATTCCATTCCGATTTTAAGCCATTTTTGTGGTACCCATATTGACGCCAAAACCACCGACCTCGAAGGAAGTTTAGCCTTCTCTGCAGAATTTTTCAAAATCCGTATGAACGCTTCAACCTACTTTTCTTTTTGACTTGATACTGGTGCGAGAGCAGCAGAAGTCATTAAAGCTTGAGTTGAGCTGCATCTTCCCATCTGCCGATTTCCTATTTAGACTGTTGAGCTTCCGTACGATTGATTATCACAGCCAAGGGCGCATTAACGAGAACACCTTCACTATCGGCGTCTCTGCTGTCGCATATTCAAAGACATATTTTCCTATATTGTCTTTCACACACTGTGTTATTGGGAGCCTCCTCAAACCCAGGAGATTTGGATCCTCTCATATGATTGCTTTTGCATCACTTGCGCACTAGCTCCATGTCTTGCTCTAACATTGAATTGGATAGACTCCGCGTGTCTAGCCAGAGTATCCCAAAGTGAATTAGGAGTTTAATCTTTGGAGGCGGCTGCGAATGCCTGAGATTCCACGTCGTTCAACTGCTAGCTTCTGGAAGAGCTGAAACGCAAGATGTTAGCCGCTCCCGCAGACTCGGCACCCACTTATACATGGATGCACCTGCAAGGATACAGAAGTTGTAAATCGACACGTCACAACAAAAAGCAGGAGCCTGTGTCCCGAATCTACTTGTGTCTCCAAGCAAGTATCGGCGGCTTTTGCCGCTTGGACCTCGCCACGTAGCTTCGTCATCATCCTGAGATCATGCATTGATAAAAGATCTTCAAAGGAAAACTGTGGAACAACAAATAGGAAACTAAAATGATTGGCACTTTTGTTACTCAGCGAATTGATTTGTTTAATCTTCCAGTTAGAATTGACGTGATCGGCTAGTGGGACTGTAGCAAAGTTTGAAGTCCGTTATTCTGACAGCGAATACTCAAAAATTGGCTTGTGTCAAGCGTGATAGAAGCATCGTGAAGTTTCGGTGCCCTCGAAGGGTCTCAGAACGGCGAACTTGTAGAAACTTCTAGAAATGCTCCACTATTGAAAATCTGTTCGGCGCAGGAGCACTGAATTTTCATGAAAATGAGATTGTCTACGTTTCATGAAAGGCGAACGTGGAGGTCATTCCCAAATAAGTAAAGCAAAAACCAATCACTTAAGTCAAACTCAGCAATCCCTTTTGCCTTTACTGCAGCAGGATAGCTGTACTCTACATCCATCTGAAACTCCGCACTACATGTAAGAAAATTCTCGATGAAAATCAAGGAACTCTCCATGACGAGCAACAACGCTTTCAAAATATCCCTTTGAAAATGTCGCCGTGTTATCAAGCGCTATCGACGCTTAGCATGATTCCAACGGAAAATTGGGGAATTAATCACGTTTTGGATTGGAGTGGAAGCTGGGTTACCTTCGGCTGTGGCTTACTGCAACTCAGCTTAACAAGATCTTAACGCTCATCACTATGAAAATGCCACATTAATTACTTCCCCTCGATTATCAGTCCTCTTATCGCCGAGGGAACCTACAATACCTCAATTTGCTCTCAGTTGAAGATGGTAGTTATCATTCATCATCGACTTCCTAGTAGTCTACTGTAGTGTCAAGGACTGCCTCCATTTCAAGAGGTTCGCGGGTTCGCCACTCGCCATAGAAACCCTGATCCCGTCTCGAACACCACTTCATATGGTGAATTCTACGCGAGGGAGGCTGTGATGTGAGTTTATAAGATTCTCTATTGGCTACCTTTTGCGCTTCCTTTTTGGGAACATGCGGACTAATGTGTGGCTGTTCTGAAGAAGGCATCATATAAGTGTGACAATGCGGAGTGATTTTTATAGCAGTTGCCTCGGTAAACCAAGCAAAGATCATTTCTCGAGGCTCGTGCTCTCCATGTTACGCCACCGGTGTAGACATCCTCAACATTTGAGTAGCCTGCGGCTTTTGTATCTTGTAGTTCTCCACTCGGAGCAATATATAAATGAATAATCTATTATAGTTCCATGTACTGCACCATGCTCTTATCCCTTACACTAGCGAGAGCACGCTTGCCTTCGGCTCCTTAGTGGCTTATATGTCAGAATTAATCAAAACTTCCACTTACAAAATTTTAGCCGGCCAGGCAATATCAGCACTGGAACGCTAGGCCATAAGCTCCTCTTGCCATATCTTGTATGGCTTCGAGTACCGTCCGAGGCAGAAGTTTTGCTAATGACTCGCCAACTTTGTGATACTTTTGGGCGTACTGCGGCTGAATGACAGCACTTAATAAAACATCAGGTCAAAGGTAAAAGGGCTATTTGATGGCATAATGGCAGTTGATTGGTATCCTAATCATTAGCCTCGAAGATACGCTCGATTATTGTTACTTTAATCGCTATCCATCTTTTTTTTTAAATCTTTTCTTGTTAGAGACTGAATGACTAAATGAACCTTCGCATGAGTGGCACTTTCATGGAATTCTGATAAAAGCATTCAGATATCCGAGTTTCGAGTACACTCATCAATTCATACTCAATACAATTCATATTCATACTACTCTACTCATCAAAAGAGAAGAAAGTCCTCCGTCTTCACATGATTTCACCACTTCCGGCGTTTCTCATAATTATACAGGTATGTAGGTTCATGCTTTCCACATGTATATATATAACGCGCTCTTGTCTGTCTGTCTGTCTGTCTGTCTGTCTGTCTGTCTGTCACAAAATACGATTTAACCTGAAGAAGCACCTGGAGAGCTCGGATCATGTTAGGATTGGGTTGAGCACAGTGTAAGGGCAACCGAGCTTATGTGAGCCCAGCGAATCCCATCCAAAAGGGACGTGGCATACGTTGCATTGGAAGTATTCTTAAAAATAAGTATAAGTATCCAGAACCCCTTTAACGGGAAAAAGCGATTAAAGGTAAGAGTAAAGAAATGGTCAAAAAATCTTCGAAAAAACTGAAGAAAACTTTCTGATTTGTGGAAAAAAGGAAATTAGAGACCATGTAGGGAATACAGTCGACTCTTCGAATTGGGCGGGGCATGCACTGAGATGGGCTGGTCAGCTCAGAAATTCATAACTCCATTCAAAGACCTATTAGGAAGCGGAAAAAAGGTGATTAAAGTTTATAGATCGATATAGGTTAAATAGATATAGATAGATATAGATACATATAGGTTTATAAATCAGAACACCTAAAGAGGTTCCCGCCAGTAATTTTCAAAAGCCTGGATTGGCTCTTCACGCGGTACCTATCGCAACGCGAAGTGCTACTTTCGTGCAAGGCTGGCAAGACTGTGTCGCTGTCAACCTAAGAAGGGGAAAGATAATATATCAGGCAAAATGGAGTCTGGCAAAATGGCTGTCCTNGCTGCAACTTATGACAGGAATTCAGCCACTCTACAAGGAATTCGGTGCTAAAGTAAAGCAAGGAGTTGCGCAGGTCGTTGCAATTTCGCTTAACCTTTTCAGTACCGGTTTCAGTCGTTTGTGATAAGGAGACTTAAGAGTAACGTTCGACTGCCGCTTTTTATATCATCTGTACATTGCAGAAGTCACAGTGCCTATAACACCGAACATTGAGCAGACGGAACGGACCCTGCTCCAATTTAACAGTGCTTGGAGAGGTTAAGAGTATAAAGAAGACGATGTTTGAGACGACAACGATAAGGAACGGATGAGTACCTGATGCTTCTTCTCATCCGGCTCCGCGCCCACCTTGATACTGTTGTCCTTACTGCTTTGAAATACGCGTCGGAGATTTGGACTCTACGAAAGCAGGATGAGCATGCAGTCAGCGTCACTCAACGCGCTGTGGAAAACAAAAGGCTCGGAATTACCCCATACACGGTGCAGGCGCGAATCCGAAGTTCTCAGTTCCGTCAAGGGAAGGGATCAGCTATGTCGTTGCTTACGCCAAGGGATCGACAAACAGATGGGCTAGACAGTTCATGCGGAATGGTGATGACGTTGGACCACGTCGGTTACTAGGTGAACCTCTCGGGATGTCGAACGAATGCTAGGACGGCAGCTACACGATGATCAGACTTCTCACAAAAACCTTAACTGAAGGAATGCGATACCTCGTGTTCGTCGAGTGAGGACGATTCGGTAGACCACTCTGCTTGCGACAAAAACGGATGGAGACTTCATTGGTGCTCGCTTGAGGAAACCATAAATGGGAGTGGAAAATGATATGAACAAAAACTTTCTGATAACACGTGAAGTCTGTGAAGGAGCTAAAGCGGTTACTTCCTTGCCCAGAAAGACAGGTGAACTAATCATATTGTGTGAGAAATTTTTTAAAGCAGGCGTAATAATGTCGGTTCATTGGCTACTGTAGGCCATGGAATTCAACGTGACTATATCGTCATGTTGAGCTTAAGCAGAGCGGGTGTGAGGGGGCTCTGGGTGGGCCCTTTAGGGGACATCAATACAGCACACCACACTCACATGGCAAACAAAACAGAAAATCCGGCGGTATGCAATTCAAAAAAGCAGCAGTTCCAAATACTCTCCATTCCAAATTTCCTTATCAGTGCTTTACGAGTGCTAATTCCTGTTCATCATCATTACACATCTTTCCAAAAGCTGATTCTACATCGATCCAAGGGCTGGAAACGATGGTAGAATATCCGGAATTTGATCATCCTATTTCTTGAGATGCTTTTGGTTTCCATACAAAATTTTGGCTAGCAGCAAACATTCCTCAACCACTCTCTTATTTCCGTGCACAAGCGAAGGTCGTGATTCAATCAAATCTCTTTCAATGTCACATAACGCTGTGAAAATACCTTGGAATTGATTCATCTTCAGGTACACCAGATGCGTTTCTGCACATTCGAGCGAATTCCTCTCCATACGAAACCATATTATTCGTATTTTTCTCAAATAAAGTCGGAGAATGTGAGCAGTATTGGCGCTTGTCTGAAGAAGTGCTTCGAGGAAATCCCGGCGTGCGTTCAAGTTGTCGTCTCGAAAAATGCAGGAGAAGAGGCAGGTTTTCCCAACAATGCAGGGAAGAATTCATGAAAAGCATTTGTCAATGGGCACGCCCCTTTCACCACGGGATTTTGAGAATATTGCATCACGTTTTCAACAATTGATCAACAACTGCGTATTTTTATAATATCTCTGAATACTTATTTTAATGGGAACTTACCTGTTTGTCAAAATGATTTATACTATTGGTCCAGCTACCTAAGCTTTCATGGCGAACAAGCGAGGATGATATATATTTTTCTTTCTTATAAAAAGAGCTAGTTAGTAAATACGTATATTTTTAATATATATGCATTTACTTAGACGAACGGTAAATTCGTGCGATTCGAGCTGCGCTCGGCAAAGTGCGCGGCGAAATTCGTGGCCATTCCAACCACCCTGGCGCCTATTATTGGGGCACAAACTGGAGGTAGAGTAGATTATTATGGTCAGCTGACCCTACTAATCTACTCAACTTCAAATTTGAGCTCCAATATTAGGCGTTAAAGTCGTCACAACCGCTATGAATTTCGCCGCGCAATTTGCCGCGCGCAGCTCGAATCGCACGAATGCACCCATTTACATTTAACACACCCATTTACTTAGTTGTAAACCGAACGGTTCGGAACGTTGGGGTTGCTCACAGAACCACCTCTTACTAGAAGGAAAAAGAGGAAATTTAACGTGTTCTCTAGAAAATCTTGTACTGAAACATCAACAGCAAGAATATTTCAATCTGAAACTTGCACGAAAAGAGTGAGAGTTTCATGGGCTTGATGAAGTTCCGAATGTTAAAAATGAGGACATATGACGAGGTGAATTGTACTCTCCACCACCCCAATCTTACCGATTTCCCTTCCAGTCACACCCCAAAAGCTTCTCAAGTGACTGTGTCCTGTGGCGAGACATTGTTCTGAAATTGCTGTAGATGCACGGAATGTGGCTTTAGCAATTGTTTGATAGGTGTAAACTCGATTACAGTATAGTTTCGGGGTGATGCCGTAGCATGACGTTACATTGTAGTGAACAGTCTGTATTCTTTAATCACTGTCTCAGAAAGAGTACGGGGTAGCTTTATTTATTTTGACTTCTCAAGTGTCAAGGCTGAATCATAATTTCCAGCTTGGATGCAATTTCTTCAGTGCAACGGAACAACCACTATATATCTACGATGTTCCCGGTACTGAAATTTACAACTTGGAAAGACGTGTAATTAACGATAGTTGCCCTCTATCAGAGAGCCTGTTCCCAGCATAAGGATAGCTCCCTCATTCTACTGAGGGGTTCCTTGCTTCTTCTACTATCGTATTGCTGAATAAACTCCTTCTGCTTCTTTGTGCATTTGTTCATTTGTTGTGTCCAAAAACTACTCCACGGCGAAGAAAAGAGGGATCGACTCTGATCAAATGTCGGAGTGAACAAAAGTAATAGAAGTCCTGAGCAAGCATTCAGTGAGGCTGAGCATCAACACTGCATGAGATGGTTTGGGAAATTTTGAAGATTTGCTTGAAACAGTTGCACTCCTGAGACNGGGGTAACAAACCTTTCTGGCCATCACATAGTAAAACATCACTGCCCGGAAAACTTGACCTGAAAGAGGTGATTCTCTGTATGACTGTTCCGACCTGGCTTACAATTCGAAGTCTAGAGTCATCACGGAAAAAATTGGGGGAGATTCTTGCAAACAGCTCGGGACGAGCCACAAAAAGTTACGCCGGGCATTTGTAAGCTTTCAAGCTCGATGAACGAAGCGCGAAGGGCAAGAATTCCCCATATTTGATAAAAACGCTGGGACTTGGTTAGTGAATAGGTAGTGCGAAGATTATCAACAAAGGGTTTCTAGTGTGAAGACATGGAAAAGTGTTGGGGTCTATTGTGGTCCGAAGGCATGTTCACCTGATCAAAGCTAAGAGAATATGCAAGAGAAATGGACTTAGAAATACCGAGTTTTTCGAAATATCGTTTGCACAGAATGTGAGACGTCCAATATGCCATGGCTACAAACTTATCCTGACTGCTAAGCTTCGAAATCCAATTTGTGGTCTTCTCTGGAAAGCAGTAAGATTGCTCTCGTTGTACCTCGATGCTAATCCACGGGGAAAAGTATATTTAGCAGCTTCGATTGACATCCAGCCACATTGCAAATACTTCGAGAGTATACAAGTAAGCTTTTTTCTCCAAGAACTCCCAGAAGTTTAGGCAGAAGGCTGGAAACCTTTGAATCCCAAAGGTTAGCTATGCACTCCCCTTTTTACTTGAATTCTGCGTCGGAAGAAGGAAGCGATTTGGCTGAGCATATTAGTAGAGCACTCTTTATGTAGAGAACAGCACAAAGTGTTAGGCAGTCTGCCACAAACGTGTTCAAGTGATTAGTGGTGGGGAGAAGCTGCAAAGTGCAATTTACCTGAATATGCTTACGCGAATTTCTCTGAATTGCAAAATAGAATCACCAGATAGGTAAAGGAACTTAAACGAGGATAGTGTCATAGTAATTACTCGTCACTTTTTTTCCTAGCCTAGAGGAATCGTACTTACTCAAAAATGCTGTCTAACCAGAGGGATTACCTATTTTCGACACAACTGACTTGAAGAGCAGGACAAAGAAGGCATGTGTTTCTATTCGTTCTACTCAACGAGCTGAATGATAGTATAGCCAACAGTTCCCATAAGAAGGAGAGGCAGCAGAAGCTCAGCATGAGGAGTTATCATTATTCGTTACCAAACTCAATAATTATATTCGTTGTACTGATCGATCTTGGCGCTCATCAACACGCAACAGTAAACTCTCTGTTTGTGTAATTTGTCAAAATTGCTTTTCATTTTCAAACCATACTTTCACCGAGATCCATACATGCTTTCAGTCTAGGCAGTCCCAAATTTCGGGCAAACCATCTGCGCATGTAGAAAAGTAGTAGAGATAAAAAGTCAGGTTCTCGCTTGGCCGCCAACTGCAGTTTCCCCAAAATCTTTTTGGGACTCGAGTGGCTGACATTCAAGAGAGAATTGATTCAAAATGAGTTAACATGAGAGAATAATTTTAAAGCAACAAGAGAGAGATTCCGAGGAATGTTTTATGATTTCTAAGGAAGTAATTGTCTGACTGCATACAAGTACAGGCCACACTTGTAAAAGCCTGATTGAATCGAAACAGTGGGACCAACTCGTGGCAGCAGTTCTACAGTAGTGTGCTATTCTATCGATAGCTGAAGTTGCAGTTCAGCTCGTGGTTATAGTCGTCGCGCGATCGGCGCTACCTTTTAGGTTCACGATAGCTGTGCCTGCAACGTAATTAGGTTTGGCTGATGACCAATGTAGTTTACGGTACAAATGCGAGCGTTTTTTACGACGCATAAAGTTACCGACAAAAAACATAAACTGCATGCCAGGGGTGTGGTGCGTTAGGAACGAAATGGTCGCGTCGCGGTGAAAGGGGCGTCGCGCGCGAAGGAATGTAGCAGGATGCAGCAGTAGGTAAGAAATGCAAGAACAAAAGTACTANCGGCAAATCGATTACCCAAAATCGTTCCTAACGCCCGTCTCCTTGCATGCCAGTACATGAAAAGGAACTAGGGAATAGAGACGAAAAAAGTTTGGTGGCTTTGCGAAAGGATGTTTGCGAAATCTTGGACAGTTTGGACATCAACTACCTTCGGCGCACCGTCGAATCGATGAAAAGACGAGTCGAAGCCTGTATCAAAGCACAAGGCGGGCACTTTGAAATTTTTGTTGTGACTATGTGATGTCATTGTTTGTTGTTTTAAGAAAATATTTTTCTTTCCATGGACAGTGTTTTTCCATGTTGGTAAACGAATAATGAAGTTCGAGCGTTTTTTATGGCTCACGTCATTTTTCGCCACTCTGTATTTGTTTCAGCTGTCAGTGTATGTCACGGATTGGCTGCTTTCATAGTCCGCCGGCCGGCCGGCCGGCGTGCGAGCCGAGGCAGTGCTAGGGGGGAGGAGAGAAGCAGACAGTCGGTCAGCCCCCTCGAAGGGTTGTAAACAACGAAAGACAAGTTCAAAGACCATTTGTTCAAGCCCTTGGTTATTTGGTCTTTGATCTTGTCTCTCGTTGTTTACAGCCCTTCGAAGGGACTGGCCGACTGTCTGCCTCCCTCCTCCCCCTAGCACTGCCTTCCATAGTCCGCCGTAACATTTTTCGGCCGGCCGGCGGACTATGAAAGCAGGGGGACGGTACGAACGTGCGTCCGAGGGTGCGCGCGGCAAATTGCGCGGCGAAGTTCGTGACGATTTGTACGGCTGCGGCGCCAATTTTCGGGGCAGAAACTCGAAGTAGTGTAGTTTAGTAGGGTCNTTCGCCGCGCGTATCCTCGGACGCACGTTCGTACACATACCCTGAAAGCAGCCATTTCCTCTGTAGTGCGCTGGTGGTAAACAGTAGCAACTGATGCTTAGCAACAGCAACAGCAGCTAGCACAAATTTTGCCTTATGGGATCCTTTCGAGTGTTAATGCTGAATCATAGTTTCAGTACGATTGCGTCTTTTGCGCTAGAAGACGAGTGGGATTCTGCTACAAAGACAAATTTGACGTAAATGGTTACAATTTGGATAGATACAACTGGCCGTAGCTGTCCATTGACACAGGGCGTGTTTTCAGCTTTTTAGAGCGATGTATATGTTGGAGAAAATATCTCATGTCAATCTTATTCTATACTGCAGGATTCCTTGCCTCTATTACCGTCTTGCTAAGTAGTTCGTTTGATATTTCGTACATTTTCCCATATATTGTCCTCGTTCAATGGATTATATTTACAAGGTGCTTGACGACTAGCACATCACCCGAACAAGGAACTATATACAGGTTGTCCCAAAGTAATGGACGNATATGTTGGAGAAAATATCTCATGTCAATCTTATTCTATACTGCAGGATTCCTTGCCTCTATTACCGTCTTGCTAAGTAGAGCGTTTGATATTTCGTACATTTTCCCATATATTGTCCCCGTTCACTGGATTATATTTACAAGGTGCTTGACGACTAGCACATCACCCGAACAAGGAACTATATACAGGTTGTCCCAAAGTAATGGACGCCGAATTCAGAAACTTCCAAAGAAGACATAATTTATCAAATCCACTCCATTCGTTATTCTTTAAGTTAGTTGCACAAGTAGGTTTTCTTAGAATGCAAGTGGTGCAAGACTTTGACCCTCTATCAGTGCTGACGAGGGATATTTTAAAAAGTGATTGTAGCATGTTGTACCACATAATGTAAGTAAGCGTGTTTGAGGATCCCGTTGTCATTCTCAGCTTAAAGGCTTTCAATACATGGCCAGGAATTGGTACCCATAATTCTGGAACACCCTGTATGCTTTCAAGGCTTCTTCAAAGAATGGGATAAAGTGAAAAGTGAACAATTAATGGTAAAAATAGCAACAAGGAACGAAAACAATCTGGTACCAACTCAGAGCAGTTGTCCTTTTCAACTTGCTCCGCGACACCAGTTCACCAATTCTCAGTCAGAATGGATTTTTTGATGTTTATTCGCCATATTTTATGTATACGTAATTACTTCACTACCGCATTAAAGCAAGCCCACTAAGCACTCGATGTACCCTGATTCTCGAAGAATCTCTCGATGAACAATATTTATCGGTACTACTTCATAAGAAGTATCAGCAATCACTGCAGCGTAGTATTTATACTTCATATAAATATTTATATGAAAGCAGTAGATGCCACAAATTGTACAAACATTAATAGTTTTACAGAGAAGGCAAGTGGACATGGTCGTTGTGGTGGTAAGTGTACCTCGAACTGAGGTATAGGCCTATCATCAGCCTTTATCCGTGAGCAAATCGTGGGCAGAATATGAGTGAATAACGAACAAACAAAACACATTAGATTATGTGGAGTGTGATAGCAGTATCTTCACCAGCATTACCGTAATTGTGATGGCGACTCCCAGAGCGACAATCAGATGCAAGAAGAAGAAGAACAGGCGGGCTTTTCCATGCTGAAATACGGCCGTATATGAAATAAGCAAATGTAACCTAGGGAGGGACCTTTGGGTTTTTACGAGTTATGGTACTTTGACACTGCATCTTCTATCTCCCGAATGATTTCATCTCACACAGGAATGCGTAGGTATAATAAATTCAACTAGGATCATTTTGAGTACGATTTGTTTGAAATAATTTCTATTGAAAACCAGATAATTTTGGAGAGCTTTGAATGCCACTATCCTTTTCATTCCGCTCAGATGTCAAGATACATCTTCAGAATAAAACATCAAAAAATGATAATTCGAATAATGATTAGTCACTACAATAATATAATAATTTAAAATTGAGATGCGCAAATGATGCTAGTGTATTACTTTGTTTTGCAATTGAACAAGACCTATACCTATCAATAGAAAAAGAAAAAAATTTTTTAATCGTTCTATTATTGTTAGATCAGTTCTGACCCAAACGAAGACTGATAAAGTTGCCAGGATCAAACACCGAATTCCCAGCCTTATTGAATTTTTCATAGAACAGAATGAGCATTGAGAAGCAAGAACGTTGGAAACCCTAAGAGGAAAGCATTGAAAGGTTTCCATTTTTCTAGGGACTATCAAGAATGGCGAGGAAGTATCATAATTTGTTTTCTACTAAAAGTTATTTCCTTTCTTATATCGGATCTAGGTTCAAATCACATAGGGGCAAGAAACAAATCGGGCAATGACCATGGTACTATTGAAGGGCGGGTGGTGTTGTGGCAGGTGTACACATATGGTAAGGGTATCGAATCCGAGAATGATGCCCGCTCAGGATAGCCAAGCCTTCCATACAACCA
Source organism: Haemonchus placei (assembly GCA_900617895.1). Lineage (NCBI taxonomy): Eukaryota > Metazoa > Nematoda > Chromadorea > Rhabditida > Trichostrongylidae > Haemonchus > Haemonchus placei. The sequence goes on along the minus strand of UZAF01018622.1, from coordinate 5,567 downwards.
GGAGGCCACTCAAACGTTACCAGACTCATATGGGAGGGTAAAAGCCCTGACTTGAACATCGGTTGGTCACCACAAGCCATTGTACTGGCCAATCACGCAATGAAAATGCTTTAACAATTCTGAATGAAACTGAGTACGGGGCACAAAGACTACATCATTCATAGGCCCTCGAGCTCCTCAATCTTCCGCATATTTCATAAGTGGTCAGGAGAGGAGATCCAAAAGTTTGAAAAGGTCAAAGATTTAGGATATTTATACGACAACAAACTTGATTTTTCCGATTATTTCAAGAAAGTGTACAAAAAAGCATTTCGACGTACGTACCAGATATTCAAGGCTCTTACGACCAAGGACAGCAAGGTTCTCATCCGTGTATATAAGACTTATATGAGACCTCTGGTCGAGAGCGTAACCGTTTTGTTTTATCCGCATAAGAAAAGGATTCGGCTCCCATAGAAAAAGTCTAAAACGTGCGTCGCGGTGGTTTTTCATATTCCAGAATCCCTAACGTATCCATAAGGAACAAATATTTCCAGGTTCCTTCCTTACGCTCCAGGCGAACCTTTTTGGTTTGTGCATGTTGCATAGGGTTCTTACTTCCAAAGCTGTTATTGATTTTCCACGATTCTATGATCTCATTCCATCCAAAACCAGGGGTCGAGAACTCAAATTATCTTTTCATAGGCCTAGAACCATAACTAGACGGAATTTTTTTACTAATAGGGCTGGACTATCTTTTTTGCGTATCAGTAAATCTATATCCATCTGAGGCTCTAGTACTTCTTTCAAGCGGTCCGCAGCAAACCTTATACTACAAGCATAGGTGTCAAGTATCTTGTGTTTGTTAGGAGTTGTTGTCGAGTTTCGTTTACGGTTGTTTTGCATTTATATTTCAAACCTTATACTACAAGCATAGGTGTCAAGTATCTTGTGTTTGTTAGGAGTTGTTGTCGAGTTTCGTTTACGGTTGTTTTGCATTTATATTTTTCTCACGCTGTCTTATATAGCGTATGAAATAAAAAAATAAATAAATAAAATCATTGCTGATCTTGAGACCACCTGTCGTTAATACCATGCTCAAATAAAAGAAATTGTGAAAGCTAACACGGGATGTTGTTCGGAGCCGATGACGCTTTTTGTTTCGAAACAAAAAAAGGTCACCGAAAACGTTCTATGTAGCATTTCATTTACTTCTGCATACTAATTATATATATCGCCATTAGTATACGCATATGCACATATATATATATATATATATATATATATATATATATATAAGCACCCGTTGGTTCTCTAATATTTATTTTTTTGGTTTCTTTAATATTTATTTTTAAATTTTTGCCGTTGCCAAATGTAATTTATTGTGGCTGTGTTAGTGATGGGAGGGACTTGATGAAAGGAATTGCCAATACACTTCCTTGTCTCGCAATTAGATACTCCGAACTTTGAGAATGTTGGAAACAATAAATTCATAATGGTGGTTAATGGTCACGGTGCGAAATGGGGAATTTCATGGATAC
>UZAF01018621.1:0-15574 GCA_900617895.1 Haemonchus placei | reverse complement strand
CGAAGCCCAACTGGCTTTACATAATTCGCTAAGTATGTCTGTTGGTGTGTTGGTGCTTATGTGTGTGTGTCGGTGTATTTGACCGGAAATTCGTGAGTGAGTGGTAAGTGCAGTGATAGGGACCCATTAGCGGCAATAGGATAAGCAGATGAGAATTTTGTTCATTTCTTGCTTTTAGATTACCATAGCTACCCAGCAAGGTTTGTGGCTTAATGAAGGATCCTCTTTATTTGATATCATTTGCAACAAAATCGACCGACCGCCAGTGACTTTAAATTCTCAATCCTACTTCATATAATTCGCTAAGTGTGTCTGTTGGTGTGTTGGTGTGTTTGTGTGTGTGGGTGCGTGTCGGTGTGTGTGTCTGACCGGAAATTCATAACTCCTGTCCCCGTGGACCTAGAGCGTTCAAACTTGGTAGGAGTACAGGGGGCAGCATGGGAACTCTTATGGCAGGTGGCAGGACCGTACTCCGCCCACAGGGAACTGGGTGTGCGCGATGGAAATTTTAGGTCGCAAATTCATAACTCCTGTTCCAGTGGACCCGAAGCGTTCGAAATTATTAAGAGTACAGGAAGCAGCATAGGAACACCGATGGTGATAACAATTGAAAGGAGTTGATAACGAGTCTCGAAAGGCGAGAGCCACAGGAACCGTTACTTACTTCATCTTAACGGCAGAGCTTTGCACTTCGGAAAACTGTTAGAGACTGATAGGAACTGATAGGAGGCGAGAGCCAGTAAGTCTACAACGTCTTCATGCTAACAGCTGAGCATTCCAGTAGATAGTGCAGAATGTGATGGGACCGAAGTTAACACGTTGCGTACCGGCGCCCTCTGCGATTTTCCTACGTGCGTGGCCATGCGATTTTTTTTCGGCTCGCTGCGTGCATCACAATGCGATGCACTTGGCCACACAAAACGGTTTTTTTTCTAACATTGTGAATTCTCAACTATTGGAATCCGATTTTTTACTATAATGTTTTCGCATATGGAGAACAACATATCTGTCTAACTCTCTCTGATTTAGGAGATATTTTGTTGGACAACTGTGTGTGCTAAACTTAAATCTAATACCACCTACTTAGTGCTAAATCTTGCGATAACAACTCCAACTGGCCGAAGTTTCTTGACTTCATAGTGTTCCGATCAGGCGAATGGTGCGCTTCTTTCCACAATCGACTTTGTGTCCCCTCGTCTCATTCCAGGAGAGCAACTTTAAGTCCAATGAAGTTCTGTTATCGATTCTGGTAGTATTCCAGATGGAAGCTTTGGAGAACTCATTTGTGCAACTACTTACTGATAGCGATGAAGAAGCAGACAATGAAGATGTTTCGGGAGCTAATGATGGTTTGCTCGCCGATGCCGTTGAATCAAGTGATGTTGAAGATAGTGAAGGGAAGTCTGACGCTGGTTGGTCCTCAACCATAGTTCAACCAAGTGTAGTACCTTTTACCGAACATAGTGGAATCCAAAACGACGGTGTCTATGCATTCAGCAATCCAATGAGTTTCTACAAGTTATTCACGACAGACGAATTGGTGAAACTGGTGAATGAAGAATCGAACCGTTATGGATCCACCAAGTATTCGACTTGGTCTGTGCTCGAAGAGCAGGAGTTCTACAACTTCTTAGTCATTTGTTTTCATATGAATACCGAGAAGAGGTCTAGACTCAAAGAATACTGGTCTAAAAGAATTATATGCAGCGGATCTTTCGCAGCCAGACTGGTGACAAGAACCGCTTCATTGAGATTTTGAACTCTCTCCACTTCGTTGACAACGATACCTCGGACAAGAGCAATCGACTCTACAAGGTGCAGCCTGCCATTGATTTGATGAACAAAGCGTTTGGTGATGAGTTCACAAGAGTGCGAAAGAAATGCTACAATTAAACTTGTTAGTCACGTTAGATTCGTGATTAAAATTATAATGTATAGACGCCCCATATTTTTCAGCTGTTTGAGTCCCAAGCGAATATGTTGTTCAGCATGTTCGAAAACATATGTTTGAGAATTTTGACTAGTGTTGCTTCATAAAGAAAGTAGAATTTTGAGTGTGAATTTCATGCATCACCATGTGATGCACGTGGGCTCGAGGGCAAGTATATGCGTGCATCACCATGTGATGCACTCGGTACGCAATGTGTTAATTAGAGATAAGGATAGATAATAACAAGTGAGCAGGCGTTGCAATCCCCTTCGTGTCAACAGTGGAACCATTTCAAAGACGGCAATTTAGGATGTGACGTTGTCGTAGGTACTCTGTGACAGGAGCTGATAGCAACTGATGAGGGGCCTTAGGGAGCAAAAGGGTATTTATGATCAAACACTGACTATTTAATGCTGTAAATGCTGTAATAGCGATATATCGAAGACATTTCTAAGCAACGAAATGAGTATTTTGTTCATTCCTAGCTATTAAACTACGAACGCTACGCAGTAGGCTTTGTTACACAATGAAGTACCACGATTCCTTTTTGTTTTGTAAGATATCATTTGTGACTAAACTCATCTGACCGCTAATGATTTGGGATCTGATTTGGGATTCCCAATAAATGAAAAATCCGTGGAGATAATGTTCCATTGATAACGACCTCTGTGATAGGCGTTATTATCCATTTCTGGGTACCATTCAAGACGTGCCAATCAGTTGAGCCATCAATGCGACACAAGTTCGAAATGAAGAGCGATGAATCTGACTTCCAATTAATATATAATTAATTATAATACAGAAAAGATTGCTCCCAATTCGGAGCTAGTACTGAGGGTGTAAAGCTTTCGGAGAAAAAGGAGAATCCGAAGTGTTATTTACGCATAGCAAATTTCTTACAGGAAGAAAAGCGCCCGGCGAAGCCGGCAACACTATAAGGAGGGAAGCCCGGCGCTAGCCGGGCGACCCGACTGGTTGATTATATCTCCGTAAAGAGAAGGATCCATTGATGACGACATCTGATAATGGTGTTTTCATTACTCGAAACATTTGTATGTAAAGCCCAANTGAATACCATTTGCGTCGCCCTGTTAGTCCTGTGTCAAAGTTCGTGTACAGGAAACTATTATTTGTTCCAAAACAGGAGTGGAGAGTTAGCCTATTACTACAACGTTGTCAAAGAAGGAGGCAAACCCGGCGTCAGCCGGGCGAACTGATTGGCTATACATAATTCACTGGGTGTGTCTGTCGGTGTGTATGTGTGTGTCGGTGTGTTTGACCGAAAATTCGTGAGTGAGTGGTAAGTGCAGTGATGGGGACCATTAGCGGCACTGCGGTAACCACGTAAGAATTTTTTCATTTCTCGCTATTAAATTACCACCGCTACCCAGTAAGGTTTGTGACTCAATGAAGGATTTCCTACGCACGATATCATTTGCGACAAAACTGAGCCGATCACCATATATCTGAAATTTTTAGCTAACGATGTCTCTGTAAAGAAATTTTTAAGGAAGAGAGCAAAGGTCGAGACTTCCAATCAAAGGCACAGTTCACACTGAGAATGATTTCTGAGATTTCCCTATAGTATGATCTGAAGGCTCCCCCTTATACCATACCTGTCGTCACAGGGGCGAAAAACGTTGTGGATAGGGCACAATAAGAAACCAGAGAGTGTATCGTGGTAATGCTACATCCCTGGTTAACGAGTTTCAATGGCTTCGAGAGGCTGCACCATTCATACGAGGACCAATGTAAGAACTCAAACAACTTGTGATGACCCATAGCGACAGTGAAACGCAATTCTGAACCGTTATATTTTGATGTAGTCAGCACTTTGCGCGATGGGAGTAAGTCAAATCGCGCTCAAAAAACTCCTACATGCCATTCCTGTCGCGGTAATCTTCCTCCACTTCCACTATTTTACAAAGCTTGAAGTAGGCGGAATTTCTTACTCTCTTCGCCACCGATGTACTCCTCTACATCAACATTTACGGTTTTCAGTCTAAAAAGGTACCTCAAAATCATGGTGAACTATGCCTTTAAGGGCGTAAGCACCGATTACACTGAATACCACTTGACTGCTATGTTAGTCCCGTGTCGAACTTCGTGTTCAGGAAAATATTATTTGTTCCAAAGAAGGAATAGAGAGTTAGCCGATCACTACAACTTCGTCGGAAAAGGAAAGAAGCCCGGCGAGAGCCTGGCGAACCGACTGGTTTCATCACAAATTACTTGCCAAACTTCATCCTCGGCGCTACGCAGGACTCCTTGGGTGGCGGAAATGTACTTGAGCGGCCGGTCGTCAAAGTGGAGCACACCCTTTCTGACACCACTGGACTAACATAGCAGTGCAAATGATATTCAGGGCAGCACTTTGTGGTGGTGTCCTTCGAGGGAGCGTGCCATAAGCATAACCTTTTCTGATTTAAAGAGTGAACTTACTCTCTAGTGTCGAATCACCACTTGAGGTAAAAAAGTAAGATGTACACGCATGACATAAAGCCTTACGCCGCGTGCGATGGACGCCTTGAGAAGGGAGTTTAGGCGGCACCACAGCTTTCTATTGTCAGAATGGTATATTGGACTGCTGCATGTGGGCTTCCAATAAATAACTAAAAGCACACTCTTTCATTTAAATCATTTAGGTGGTGCAGTACAGGCTGAATTCAGGATAACTAGCAATATTTCCGATAGCTGGTAAAAGTTCGAATCACTTCCACCAAACTGGTTAACTCAGGCAGGATGTCATGGCAGGATGGCGGGATCGTAGTTACTCGGTAATGGGAACTGATATCAGCTGATCACGGCTGCTAATGAATTGTAGAAAGCGGCAGGATGTGCTTTTTGTGTTAACAATAGAATCATGGCGCCGTGTCGTGTCGATAATGACGATGCTAGGACTGATGACAACCTCCAAGGGTAAGGAGAAAGCCGCCAGTTACTTCGATAGTGAAGCCTCGACATTTGGCCTGTGACGTAGAGAGTGGTGGGATGGTAGATGACTGTTGAAAGGAAAAGAACACGGAGAGTGCTATGTATAATACCTAGTGGCTCTTGCCTTCTGTCTCGTTATAAGACCCTATAAGTTGTTAGCAGCCCTTTTCACCAATCATCTACGGTTCTTTCACATCCAGTACCATTCACTAAAGTGCCAAGGCTTCACCGTTAATACGAAGTGAGTGAAGGATCCTGTGGCTTTTGCCTTCCGTGGCTCTTTACCAGTTTTTATAGATCAACGATACCCCCATTAGCTACCATCAATGTTCCCATCCTACTACTTGTGCCCCTTCCAAATTTGACACCCTAGTTCACGGAGCAGGAACTATGAATTTCGCGTAACACACAAGCACACACAAACACACACCAACGCACATACAAATCAACAGACACACCTATCGGATTATACAGTGTGCACCATGACATTGCAACAAAGTAGTTGTGGTAAAGAAACCGCAGTTCAGATCAGTACAAGGCAAACTTATGTAAAAAAGTTTTCCAAGCATTTCACGAACAAAATGAACATACAATCATTCAATATGGCTTCCTCCTTTGCGTATTATGGCTCGTAGACGCTTCGGGCACGCGTCCGTGGCGGCACGCAGAGCCTTTTGAGGAATTCTATCAAAGGCTTCCTCCATTGATTCTCTGAGAACAGCATCTGTGGCATGTTTCGAAAAGCAGACTTCCCACTCTCGAATAGGCAATACGCAAAAGTCCATCGGATTACAGTCGGGGGAATTGAGGGCACTGTTCACGAAAAAATGGTTTCGGAGATTTGCACATGCTTTGAATTCGAAGCCCCCTCTGATACCATTTGTGCAGGAATTAGGTCGGAAAACGGCTGGATAGGGCACAATAAGGCCAGGAACATTGGGGGACGGAATGCCTCCGCCCCTCGCTTGGTTGACTACGAGTTCAAGTTGTCCTTCACCACATTCACACTGGAGCGAAGTTGGTGAAAAATCGATACGTAGATTGGCAAATTGCCAGGAATGATCAGCTGGTCGACCGCCTCGTACAGGAGCTATTATTCGGCTGTTATTTCTATTATTCGCGTATCGTTTGTTTTTTTTTTGTTATTAATTTTTTACGTTAGCATTCTTTAACTATTCTCGTAAGTTTATTGAAGATTTTAACATATTTTGTGTTGATTATTGCATGCAAATGTTTTTTTTATTTCAGAAACTCCGTTAATTTCGATGTGTTGTCTGTATTGCAGACATTGCGTCACCTTCGTGCATTCTCGCTCGAACACTCCCTAACCGCAGTTTTTTCAATGTGAAATTCGTCCAACCTCCCTTTCCAGCTCTTTTTTTGACCCTTTGTAATTCTTTTTGTTCATCGTTTTTTGCGCTTTTTTGGTTGTTATCGCTTTATTCTAGAGTAGTTCTATCAATTGCCGTCAAAAAAGAGTACCCTAACTTTTTTGTGAATAGTGCTTTTAACAGGCTAATCGGGAACAGCAATGAAGTCCGGAACGTTTCCACGGCACCAGTCTTGATTCTTATCTCCCTATAAATGATAACGCAAGCACAGCAAAGCAGATATGATAGTTAAGGTATATCGCATGTTTAATTGAAAGAACGGCTTATGAAAAAGCAAAAAAGGAAAAGGTTACGTTTTTGCGCAGTTGTTACCCTACATATTGCATTCATGGCGCACCGAGTAGATGTAGGATGCTTTCTTTTTCAGGACGTACGCTGTATACACTTATCGCTTATCTCAGGCAGGATTGACCTAGAAGACCACAACTAAGGAATGCAACTGAGTTGTAAAGAAACATTCGAATCAAAAGATATCAGTGGCCAGTACATCAAAGGGCTCGGTACGGCAAAAAAGGAACTTTCAGGCAAGATGAACCCCCAGAATCACTTTCAAACGTTTTTTCACAAAAGATACTCCATTGATCGAATATGGTAAAGAGATCTAGTTATGTAGCTAGCCACTTGCAATCGCGAAAGGGTTTTCGACAAAGAATTTTGCGATTGATCGAGCTCCTATTAACTTTCTGTTCTTTTTCATAGATACATCCAAGAAGGCTTTCCACATCTATTTCGATGGTCTCTTTTGCGAAGTTTTTCTTTACTATGGGTGATCCTCGCATTTCTCTATCTTTTGAACAACGGACAAAGAGATGTCGTGACATCATTTAGTGTGCCTTTTCGGTCTGCACAATCGTTTTGCTTAGAAAAATCAACAATTTTAAGATGCATGTGGAAGTACATCCACTCTTTGAGGAGTGTTTNAACTTAATGAAGCAATAAGATGATACTCAGATGGGATCCTCATTGCTGGATGCAGCAAAGTTGCCCCAAAAAATGACGACCAAAAGCACGAGATAGGAGACCGACGCCATCGACGCTTGTCACTTAGGGACAGGGTATTGTGCAGGGAAATTTTATCGGTGAAGGCCAACAAAACCTTCACCAAGGGTTGGTGAATTGGTTCCAGTCTCTTCTGGCGGATAAAAGCACTGACTTGTTCATCGTCTGATCACCGCAATTGTCATTGTATAGATCACATACGCACTCATTACGCCACTACTATTCTGAATGAAGTCGAGCGTGGGAGCGCATACCTCAGATTAACGCCACAAAGTTCATTCTATATGATTCGTCAAGGGCTTTGTAGTGAGAGTACACAGGTTTACGTTTGTTTCACTTTTATACGAGTTACATATATGAAAGCCAGTGGTGCACAGTATTTGGTCTGGGAAGGCTGAGAAAACTTCCTCGTTGGCACAACAGAACGTTCTGAATGATTAGTTCGAAAAGACGTTTTTATTAGGTATCTCTGTTTTCTGTTTTTCTCAAATCCTGATCCTTCAAGGGCCGCCGACCGATCATTCCGTAACTGCAGCTCAGAAAACACTCTCCTCAGAAAACACAGATAGGAATTGCAGATACTTTTTCATACAGCGACAGTTGCATTATGTGGTACAGTCGAATACGTCAAAACCAACTCAAAACCATCACGAGAAGCACTTGGTAGACTAGAGACAGGGTCGATATTTCCTCAGCCTTCGGAGACCAAAAGTTGTGTGTCATTGGCTATTATTATGCACAGTACTCGCCGTAAGAACTCAAAAATTCACGAGAATACGCAAATTCGCGTCTTTTTCGTCTTTTCTTATAAATCGCTTCAAAATAAAGTAATCAAGGAGACAAAAGCACCGATGAACTCAACTCATCAAGCTCAAGTTGGTACCCTAAAATGTTGAAAATGCTTTGATTTGGATTGCGCCATGCACTTGAGCTCCATCCGAAAAGTGATTGCATGCACATGGAGTGCACGATTGAGTGCTTGTAGGGGCTCATTGGTCCCTGAGGATAATCTGTTGAGAATCTGCTTTAAATTGCGCCACGTACTCGACTTTACTCAGTACAATGTGAAAATGATTGGTGATTTTGTTTAGTCTCCATCGTTCCTTCTTTGCTTTGGAGGCTGTCGATAAGCGTACCTACGTTCTCTGCACTCAACACTCCACTTTACAGGTTTCATTGAGATATGACACCAAAATAACTCAGTCGATTTTTTTGGCATTTTCCCGTTTTTGGAGGAATTTTCTACGGAATCTGAAGAGATGGTGTTGAGGCACTCGACTATCATAGACATCTCTTTGTTGTCTGCAAGTCCGTGATGGCACACCCTATCATAGATCAAAATTTCTCCTTTGGTATGGCCCCGAACTTCGAGCTTCGTCAAGCCCAATTCTTGAAAACGATGTTTTTTCCCTTTCCGTTGGCCTTTTTGTAATTGAGTTATACACTGTTGGATTCCCCGCGAAAAAAGCTATCGAACGATATATAGGTTAACCCGTGACGAAAACCTCCCTCCACAACCACTTTCTGCAGTAGGCCTGTCTCTGGTCGATTTCCTATAGGGCGTGTTTGGATACTGTAGTGGCGGGAACGTGGAGCAGTTTGAATGGAAGTTTTGAGACGTTTTGAAGGAACGGTTTCCATCGTTCATTTATAATGTGGAGGCTGTAGATAAGTGCATCTTCATTGTCTGCACTCAACACTTCTCCTTACAGGTTCCATTGAGAATATGACATCAATTTACGGCAAAATAAGGAGTCGATTTCTTTTGGCATTTTTCAATTTTTGGAAGAATTTTTCTCTGGAACATGAGGAGGTGACAGAGAGGCAATCCATTGTTGTACACTAAACTTTGTGGTCTGCGAACCTATTATGGTACACCTTATCAATGATTAACAGTTCTCTCTAGGTAAAGCTCCAAACTTCGCTTGCCGTCACGCCTGAATTGCAAAATTATGCTTTTTGCCCTTGCCGCTCAACTTTTTGCAATTGAATTGCATACTTTTAGATTCTCCGTGAAAAGTTCTATCTAATGATATATGGGTCTACGCGTGATGAAAACCTTCTTTCGGAGTCATTTTCTGCCATGCTTCCCTTACGACAGTCAAGTGCTTCAAGAATAGTATGCTCCAATGCTAACGCATCTCAACCAACTGTTCTCTGTCGAAGGTGCTAGTGCTATGTATACTGTTAGATTCTCCGTAGAAAGTGCTTTCTAATGATTGTTTCCCCCCCCCCCCCCCCCCCCANGACGAAGTTCGAAGTTTGGGGCCACACCAAGGGACAAATTTTGATCTATGATAGGGTGTACCATAACAGTCTTGCAGAAAACATAGAGTTGTCTACACAGTGGAATGCCTCGCTGCCGCCTCCTCAGGTTCCGGAGAAAAATTCCTCCAAAATTGAAAAATGCCAAAAAAATCGACTCCTTATTTTGCCGTAAATTGATGTCATATTCTCAATGGAACCTGTAAGGAGAAGTGTTGAGTGCAGAGAACGTAGGTACACTTATCGACAGCCTCCAAAGCAAAAAAGGGACGATGGAGACTAAACAAAACCAACAATCATTTTCACATTGTACTGAGTAAAGTCGAGTACGTGGCGCAATCCAAAGCAAATTCTGAACAGATCATCTTTAGGGACAATGAGCCCCTACAAGCACTAAAGCGTGCACTTCATGTGCATGCAATCACTTTTCGGATGGAGCTCAAGTGCATGGCGCAATCCAAAATGAAGCATTTTCAATATTTCAGGGTACCATCTTGTAGAGCTTGATAAGTTGAGTACAACGGCATTTTTTTCTCCTCGATTACTTTATTTTGGAGCGATTTATAAAGAAAAGACGAAATGGACGCGAGTTCGAGGTATCCTCGTGAATTTTTGTGTTCTCACGGCGAGTACTGTAGCTCTTATAAAAGTGGGGGAAGTTCTCACGGCGAGTACTGTAGCTCTTATAAAAGTGGGGGAAGCTTCAGTTTGTATGCTCTCATTTCAGATTCCCTAACAACTCGCAAACTGCTCTTGCATTACCCTTTATCTTATTAAAACTCCGCAACATCGAGAATCTCCTACCACAAGTTATAGCTTGCAGTACAGTCGCACTTCGCCTCGCAACTCTTCGGTACGGAGGGGAAGATTTCTAGATTTCTGACCGCAAGGCAGAGTTGATCATAAATTGACGGGAGTTACGAGGTGATAGCAACATGCAAAGAAGGTAACCCAAGTGCGCTGGGGCAATAACATTCAGAGGCTTTTTGAAAAAAGGATCGTGATTCAGGATGCATCCGTCTCCCTCTTGTGCTTTTGATCGTCGTATTTGCTGGCAATATCGTCGCCACCATCACCCTTGAGAAGGTTCCCATTATATTCTTCTTTGTCGTTTCCTACTTAGTTCCGTAGCTCCGCTTCCAGAATCTACTTAGTAATTTTTGCGGAGTTCTTAAAGCTCCCATAAAATTCTTTTATTTCTACACGACTTTAACGGAACAGTTTCGCAAGTCAGTGGGGAACTGTCCAGATGAGGAAGTCAGAGGATACTCAAAACGAAATCAAACCGCCTGCTCAAAACCCCAACAAATGCGAAGATCGTCTAGAATGAGGAAAATACTTTATAATATTGCTCGTTGGAACAAAAATTGATTTGCCAGATGCCCCGTACATATATTAAACGGATTCTGCTACCGTTAGGGTATCACCTATGAACAAAGGAAGACTCACTGCCCTTGTGAATGTAATTTATGCGACGAATGAGAATGTCTGCATTAATAAATGTTTGATCAGAGCTACTTCTACGAAAGTTAGACAAGTTTCACCTAAAATTCGATGCGAATTTCGTTCTACATCCGATCATAAATTGTCGACTTACGATTCATCAACTAACCCAAAATCATTCTCATTTCTCCCTTTTCACCTCCCTCGAATGTGATGGGAATTTTTCTTTAGATGTTAGAACTCGACATTTTTATCCAGAAAATTATAGAAATCTACGAGACAGATAACGAATTTCACTTTCCAAGGGATCACACGGCGGTTAGGCATCTTGAGCCTTCGCAACTGTATAATTTCGCGCTTTTGAGCAGAATGCAGAATCTTATTAAGAAAACACAGGAACCATTCATATTGCCTGTGGTTTCGACAGTCATAAACAATAGTGGTTATGAATAGTAACTTAAACTTCGATTTGTTGAGGCTAAATAGTCATCCGAAGTGCTGATTCAGTAGTGTAAAGCAGCGGGAGAGGTAACACAATGGCAATTCCGGAAATTTGAACGATTACCGTGAAAGCTCTGATCCAGGGTTAGATTATACACAGAGATATATTTCAAACGACCATAAAGGGTATAAAGAAATAGACCAATATCTGCGTAAGTTAATTCGCAAATGTATCGTGTATTAACCAAGCTTTCAAGTCAGGATCTAGCCCAAATCATTATGTTACAAAACTTATTTTCGACTTCGAAAAGCACCTGGTATGCATGCAGAAGAGATGGTTTTAGGTTGTAGATTGATATTAATAGGTCATAGATGTCAGTATACTGAAATACTCAAACCAGATTATGGTGGCGTCAAATAACCTGATCTTTCGATTTTTTTGGGAAACGATTTATTAGGAGCCCACTAAAAACAATTGACTAATAAATCGTTTTAACTATGAAACGCTGTTCGACTTAATCGTCTGGAAGAACGGCCATTCACTGCAATGGCTTTTTGACATCATCCCGACTTCCAGACACTCCAGACATTCCAGACATTTTCATCTCATCAACACTTCCACTTTTACTTGTTGAGGGCTTGCTCGGACCTTTGGTTTTAGTGACACTTTTGGACTTTTTCTTTTCTTTATCCTTCTTCTTTTTTCGTCCATGTTTTGGACGGTGTTTTCCCTGAAGTCCGCTCAATATAAAGGGATATTCAGAATAAATTGAAATTGGGAACTTACTCCACTTTTTTTCTCAATCGTTGCCAAAAAATACTTGAACAAATTACCTTTTTAGGCTTGGTCTGATAGATTTTCAAAACGACTAGTACTAGAGCTACCAATATCACTAGATAAAGCATAACAAAACTTGGCGATAGCATAGCTGAAAAGGAACACATGAAGTTAATAACGTAAAAATTATTCTTTAGTATTCCTCAATTTGAGGACATAAAATTTTTAAAGCGTGTTCGCGTTGATCAACTCCGCATCAAGAATGTCCCTCGCGTTTGACTCCCATTCAGATTCATAGGGGCGTTCTGAATGCCTTTGAGGCCCATAGGCATTCACAAGTGCTGGCAGATAAATTACACCTTCCGCCTTCTTGATCGAAATATAGTACATAACTTTCCAGAGAACACTTACATCAAAGGAATTGGCGTAGGTGGTGTATAGGGTGACGTACTATCTCACACGCATGATCACGGGTTCAAATCCCGGATCGCTATCCGCCTATACCAACCAAGCCTTCCATCCCTACGGGGTCGGTCAACTGGTGCTATGCTCGTCTAGGAAAATGAAAATACTGAATTGTACATCGGATACCGCAAGTCATTTATTGACCACAACCCACTCGATACGCCATTCAGAATGGGAATCGAGTGCGGGAACGCATCACTCAGATGGGATTGATTGAAGGCAAAAGACTTCATCCATTATTAAATCAATTCCAAGCTTCAATTTCTGATATTGAGGCAGACAAGAGGAGCTAGTGTGGTGAGGCGTCGGAACTGGATCACAACGCTGTCATAGTGAGAGAGAGAGAGGGGGGGGGGGGAACTTACATGTGTCCGAGCATTGAATTTGCTTTGATTTGATTTGAAGTGGAGTAGATTAGTAGGATCGGCTGACCCCACTAAACTACTGTACTTCAAGTTTGTGTCCCGATAGCAGGCGCCAAAGTCGCTCGAATCCCAACCAATGGACGCACGCATCCACGGACGCACCTATGTACCCATACCCATCATATTGTCACATTAGATACTCGAGTGTCCATCTCACTTCCCAAGGTAATACCATTGTACTTCAAACAGCTGAGTCCATCTGCCGCGCCTAGAGCCATTTTTTCCAAGGGAAGTAGGCGCCGAACCGCTGAACTGTCTTCGGTCTGGCACACTGTAAAGATGTGCTCCCCCCCTCCCCCTGGTGCGCATGTTGTAAGAGATACAGTAACGAGAGTGAAGTACAGGCACTTGACTTGTATAGTGATCCGTCTATGGGTCTAGCTCAAACTGACGATCGTGATTAACTGTAGTCATCTGGCCATGCCGCCCATCCTGATCCTGTCCTTGCCTAGAGTAACTTTTCAATGTTTAGTGTGTGTAACAGGCTATGAATTCATGCATTTCAAGTGAGTTACATCATGAAAGGAAATACGTTGTCTGTGAAATTCTGTGTCAATTAACTTCCATTTCGGGCCACTGTAGAAACCGGGTGCCTGATCTGAACTTTCGTTCATACTGACATAGAATTCTCAACTACTAAAGCTACGAAAGTAATCTACGATCTCCCAAAACGTTTGCATTTGGCTAAACAAATCGTACGCTATTTGTTGTAATCGTCAGTTTCGAGCTCACCACTCATGTTTTCAACTTTACGCCAGAGTTTGTTACATTAATGATGAAACGTTATGGCTTTGCAGTGGCGATGAAGGTGATCTTGAGAAGCTTGATATTACGAACTTACAATAGCACATTTCTTCACTCCTCCCATTGACGGTTCCCCCATTTACGAGTGTTATATTTATGGTATAAATGTAACAACTGGTGTCGAACTTGAATCCAGGTGAAAGCTGAAAGCAGGATTTAAACCAATAATGGATGAGCCGACTTCGAGCCATTCATTCGGGTTCTATGCTCATCGTTTCCATTGTTGAACGAGCATATTGACTATCAAATCGGCCCAACTTTTTAGGATTTTCTCGGCGCTTGCATGTGATCTAGCAGGATCCAATTCATGAGCAGGAGCAGCTATACAATTGTGATATGTTCACGGTAACTCTTTGCAAATTCTGCGTTCCATTGTCCTGCACATCACGGCAAATTTCTCNTCGTCTGCTCCAAAGGACGACCAAAATTATGGCAAGGCATATACTCTTTGAGTGAACAAAGACGCCTACAGTTATCAGTACTAAGTGATTCAGGGAACATGAAGCACTAACCTGGTTTATCATCGGTATAGTTTTCATTAGAACCCTGTACAATTTATCGATGATTCGTAAAATGGATATGAATTTTGTAGGCTACAGATATTATGCTTTTGTTTTAAGTTGTACTGGTATTTTTTTAGAACTCCTCAGATAATCTCATACAGGCATCTCATCCCTAGGTCCTGCTGCACATTATCACATCCACGATCGCCCTTGCGCTCAATGGTATTTACATACTATTCCCTTTTGAAATTGGCGACAGCATCATCTCTGCTTTTATTTAGACCTTCCACACCTTAACGCCACCCAAAGTTGTATTATTTTTCGAAATAAAAAATGCCAACAAGAGCTGAATGCATTGAATCCGCTTAAGACGGAAAACAGTGCATACCCCTACATTGATCCGTCCTGCAAGGTTTTCTGACACAACTTCGCCACCAGTCCACGTTCCATCTTTGTCCTAAGAAAAGTAACAGATAATAATATGTAATAGTAGTAGATACACAGAGAGGTTCTACTCTTACCTGCTTGAATCGCCGAATTAATACACTCTTTACATAGTCAGTTCTCAATCGCGATCCGTTTCGCGATTGTAGAGTCCAAGTGACTATCAAATTCAACCATCCAGCGGCTTCGATTCTGGCTGTCTTTAACAGAAAAAGAGATAAAGGCTTCTCAACAACTACTATGTGCCGAAGGATAAAGTTTCGTGGTTCTGATGCTGCATTTATCTTCATTCAGTGCTTAGTGTCGCTTATATGTATGGAGAAGAATTTGAAGAACAAAACGGGACAAGCACCACGCGTAAGCGGTTGCGTCGCGATAAATGCGACATCGACTTTTCCAGTTCGAATCATGATTTTTCTCAAAATGTTTTACCTTCTTACTGTTGCCATTCTCTCAAACTTTTATTTTTTACTTGCTCGATAACGACGTACAGACAGCACAAAATATAGCCTTTACTTAATTAGGATCGTCTTGCGTGCGAAATGTCATCGACTGTGCAGAAGTTGACATACTTTTAGACCAGCCTTCAACACTTCAGTAGTCATTTACTAGGGGAGATTAACTCTTCTTACCAGGGAGGGGCAGTCTACTTATCTTGAAACTTTCAATTCAGACCCAGATAAATTGAGAGTTTTGAATGCTGTTTACGAAAATGGAAATTAAAACTGCAAAATGATTCTCCTCAAAAAGTT